>JAWNNO010004375.1:0-65296 GCA_035044985.1 Lordiphosa fenestrarum
CGTGTAAAGCCCTCCCATTTGATTAGCTTAAATTTGGTTAGCAAAGAGTTAGAATTAGCAGTTTAATATTTTTCTTAGGTTTAAGCTACATTTCCCAGATTTCTTAGGTTTAAGCTACATTTTCCCGATTTCTTAGGTTAAGTTGATCTCCTCTTATTTTTAATTTTTACGAGTCTGACCTAGCTTTAACGCCCGCCCCATCGCCCGACCAAAACACATTGACACCGACGCCAAACTCTGGCGAGACCCCTGAACAACAGCCTATGTTAGCACCTAGAAACCCGTCGGGCTTCTCAAAACGGTCTCAAACCAGTCTAGGTTACGAAAACCGGGGAGCCAAGTTTCCACGATCGGATTTCAGTACAGAGCCCGATCTCGACACCCCCGAAGACGATCACCAAGACTTACAGATTGAGCCAGTAAAATATCGACCCGGATTGGAACCCTTGGCAGATGCAGCAGTAGCAAGGGAAAATAATCCCTTCAGGAAACCACCACGAATTATAGGTTCCCCCACGGAGGACAATTGGATGAAACATGGCCCAGTACGCTTCCAGAAAGATTTGCGAACGGGTGCTCAGGCGAGTTTGGCAACTATTTCTACCGAACAGACACCGAATGATCAGCCCAGAGAACACACCCGACCGACCCCACCGGAGGAGGCCCTGTAGCCGTGGGTGGCCCAATTCCTGGAAGAGGAGCTGGCGCTATTCGAAGGACTTTCCGGGGTATCAAACATCGCTGAACACTCGATAATAATGAAGGACGACAAACCTCTGAAGCAGAGGTATTTCCCAAAGAACCCCGCGATGCAGAAAATAATAGATGTCCAGGTGGACGAGCTACTGCGAGACGACCGGATAGAACCCTCTCGAAGCCCGCATAGTGCCCCAATTGTGCTCGTGGGCAAAAAGACGGGAGAAAAACGCATGTGTGTCGATTATCGGTCGCTGAACGCCCATTCGGTGCCTGACGCGTATCCACGCCCGGGACAGCAGCGAGTATACTGCATTAACAGTGCCAGAGCGTGGACTTTTCCACTGGAAAGTCATGCCTTTCGGCCTTCATTCGGCACCCGCCACGTTACAGAGGGCCCTTGACAAAGTGATCGGTCCGGAGATGGAACCCCACGCCTTCGCTTATCTGGATGACATCATCGTCATCGGAGCCACCCTGGAGGAACACGTGGGAAACCTGACGGAGGTGTTCAGACGTCTCCAACAGACCAACCTCCGCCTCAACGTGAACAAATGTAAGTTTTTCCGATAAAGATTAGCGTATCTAGGTCACGTCATCAGCGAGGCAGGGATCCACACTGACCCAGAGAAGATTCAAGCCATACGGATTGCAAGGAATTGCAAGGAATTGCGCCGGTGCCTCGGGATAGCCTGCTGGTACCGCCGCTTCGTACCAAACTTTGCGGCAGTGGTACAGCCAATGTCCCTTCTACTTAAGAAGGGTAAAAAGTGGATATGGAGTGACCCACAACAACAGGTGTTCGAGGATCTGAAGGTAAAACTCACGGAGGCACCAGTTTTAGTGTGTCCCGACTTCGGCGAGAAGTTCCAGTTACAAACGGACGCCAGCGACTATGGCCTGGGAGCCGTCCTGACGCAGAAGATCGAGGGTCAGGAGCGTGTGGTGGCATATGCGAGCAGACGACTACTGAAGGCTGAGGAAAACTATTCCGCAACGGAAAAGGAGTGCCTCGCAATAGTGTGGGCTATCCAAAAATTTAGATGCTACCTGGAGGGATATCGATTTGACGTCATCACGGACCATCTAGCTCTCAAATGGCTCAATTCTATCGAGAACCCTACAGGCAGAATTGCTCGGTGGGCGTTGGAGTTGCAACAGTTTCAGTTTGACATTCATTATCGCAGAGGGAATCGGAACGCGGTAGCGGACGCATTGTCCCGACAGCCCCTGGAGAGATGTCAACAGATCAGCGAGGAAGCGGTGAAGTGCAACTGGATCAAGTCCAAGGTTCAACAGATAGAAGCCCAACCCGAGAAATATCCAGACTTTACGAAGGAAAACGGCCAGCTGTACCGACATCTAGGACGCCGCCCTGACGAAGAGGATGCCATCGCCTGGAAGCCGTGTGTACCGCAGGAACATCGAAAACGGATCCGGAAAACAACAACAAGGGTCGCCCAGCGGTATTATTGGCCAGGATTGTTCCGGGACGTGGCTCGTACGACGATGCGAAGTATGCCAGAAGTTTAAGGTGAGTCAGCTTAAACCGGCGGGGAAGATGTTGACCCGATTCGCAGAATCATATGTGCCGACTTTGTAGGCCCATTGCCCCGGTCCAGGCAAGTAAACACCATGTTGCTGGTGTTTTTCGACCAATTCTCCAAGTGGGTGGAGCTGATCCCTATGCGTAAGGCCACGGCGACCTCCCTGGAGCGCGCATTCCGGGAAAGGATCCTTGTCCGATTCGGAGTACTCCGGATTGTTATCTGCGACAACGGTAGCCAGTTTACCAGTCGGGAGCTTTAAATCATTTTGCAAAAGAGCCGGAGTCACCGTGCAGTACACCGCCCCATACACCCCGCAACAAAACCCCACGGAGCGCGCGAATCGCACCATCAAAACCATGATCGCCCAGTCTATCACTGAGGACCATCGATCGTGGGACCAGCTGCTACCCGAAATTTCACTGGCAATTAATACAAGTGTGTCTGATAGTACCGGTTTCAGCCCTGCATACCTAGTTCAGGGAAGAGAACCCAGGCTCCCTGGAGCCCTCTATGACGAAGTAACCCTGGGTTCAGGCACTCATCCAGCAGAAACATCCGACAAAGCAACACGACTGCAGGGAATCTTCAAGGTGGCCAGGGAAAACATGGAAAGGGCCGCCCAGGAGCAAGGCCGGTACTACAACTTAAGAAGGCGAGAATGGCGACCCACCGTGGGAACGTTGGTACTGTTGCGCAAACACCATCTGTCTAAGGCCACGGATGCATTTGCGGCAAAGTTGGCCACGAAATACGAGGGTCCCTACAAGGTAGTTAAATTTACTTCCCCGAATATATAGCGCATCCAGCTTCAAGGAACCCGCCTGCGGCGCACAGCGAACCTGAGACCTGGCCGATCTCAAGGAATACTACCAGGAAGATGAGGCACCAGACGGGGAGGCAAACGATCCTGCTCAGACCGAGGACTCGGAGAGACTAGCGCGAGAGAAATCATTGGGGGCCACTTGAGTTTGGTGCACCATTCCAACGTCCCCACCCCCGAAAGGGGAACCTCTCGGCTTGGTCACAGACACTGTCATCCTAAGTATAAGATAACTTAATATTGTTAACCGCACTTTCAGGGCTAGATAGGGAACGGTAGGGAATAGAATAATATCATTTTACTAATAAGTTTAACTTTTAGCGCCATGGCTTCAGGATCCAGCGGCGCAACCAGTGACCAATACTCGGTCAGGAGTTTTCGGCTGCATGGTTCCCCTTTAACTCTACCTATACTATCACCCCAAGGGTATTCTCCGGTTTACCGAGAGGAATCGGAGCACTCCTCGCTCACGGGTGCCCTCGACCTCTGTCAGGCACCAACTGTGTCGTGGACGAACAGCGGCGGGAGCGAGGGTGCGATGTTCCAGCCGCCGACGGATTCAGCAGCACCAGTGGAGGAGGTTTTCGAGACTCAAGACCCAGAGGGCTCGTTAAACGAAAGGACCGGGCTGACCACGGTCCGTTTGGCCGCAGAGAACGAGTCACAGGCCAAAGGCGTAGGCACCCAAATGTGGACGGTAGAAAATTGGCTACGAGAGGTGCCCGGACACTCGTTCCCCCCGGGTTATCTGCAGGCATGCTTCGAAGAAGCTCAGCAGGCACACCCACCCATTAAGACAGATTCCGACGACTCCTTTGTACCAGGCGATGGGAGATTCTTCACGAACGGGCAACGGGCACCACTGGGACACTCGATTGAAGAAGCCAACCATGCCTGGTCCATATATTCCGCGGAGTCAGATGCCGTATCGGTGGATTCCGCACTGGAGGGCAGTGGCGCGAGCAGCCCCGTACCCGAACTAAACGAGGCCGAGGAGAACGAAGCCGGGGAAGACAGCATTGGGCACCAGTCTGATCCGCCACTATCCATTGTCAGCCTCTCGCCATTTCAGGACCAACACTCAAACCCGGGCAGTCTTCACGACCAGCTGGTCTGGCCAGTCGAAGGAACTACCCTTATCCCACCCGGGGGCCCGCAGGAAGAGGCGACGGAGAGTGACGTTCCACCGACTTCGGCGAGCATTGAAACCCCCCAGCTGCGACTACCGCAATACTCTGATATCAGCACCGAAGAGGATCAAACGCCGAGGGCCGACGAGCCTATCCGAACTTGGATTTCCGCTAACCGAAGCCGAACAAGAGGCGTTGCTGGGCGAGCTACAACGTCATCCGGGAGTGGCCCTGGTCCAAGAGGAGGAGCAGTGGATACTCGCCCCAGCACATTGGAGAGTAAACACCAACGAACGTCGGCTGCCAGAACCACTAATCACGTTCATCGAAGGACTAGGACGCACCAGAACCAGCTTCCTGCGGACCATCAACGGAACGAAGTTTCGCATCTGTATTTCAGGAGCTGGGTATGTCACGGTGTCTTTGCGCCTCCCCGACGAAAGGGGGGGTGCGAGGACGTGTAAAGCCCTCCTATTTGATTAGCTTAAATTTGGTTAGCAAAGAGTTAGAATTAGCAGTTTAATATTTTTCTTAGGTTTAAGCTACATTTCCCATATTTCTTAGGTTTAAGCTACATTTTCCCGATTTCTTAGGTTAAGTTGATCTCCTCTTATTTTTAATTTTTACGTTCCTTTTAGATATAATTTTGTTAGTTTAGTTAGTTAGCCATAGCCAGCAACCCGAAAACCCGCTAGAAAACAAGCCAGGAAAACACTCAGCACTGTCAGTCTCTGACAGCACTGACTACCGACCGGCGTAGGCAGAGACCATTGGCAAGGAGGGCCGGGGCGCCGACGCAGGCAAACGACGACGAACGACCGCCGGGGCGCCGACGCAGGCAAACGACGACGAACGGCCGATCACCCGGCGCAGGTCTCAAGGAGTGAGAGAGAGAGAGGAAGTTTGGCTCGCGCCTGCCACGCACCTGACGCGCGCCCATGAACGACGACACAGCGGCGAGCAGAAGGCCGACCGCCGGTACGCTGACGCAACCGACAGAAAAGGCGAGCGCAGGTGCAGGCCACCCAGAGCGAAAGGGATGCACGAAGGGCTAAGACGCACTCGCTTCACACCCAAGAGCAGCAACGCCGCTAGGGGCTGAGGAACGACGTCGGCAGAGCCAAAAGTTGGGTCAAGGCAGGCGAGAATTCGCGAAACGGATTTCAATTGTTTTCGGCGATCGGCAGTGAACGGACGTGAAGTTGGAGAATAAAAAGGCGACTATAGAAAAGTAAAAGGGGGAAAAAAAAACCCGAGAACGAGAAAGAACGAGCGAAGGAAAAAGCGGGTGAGCTGGCTAGGGCCTCGTTAAACAAAAGGAGTAGAGGGCTTATGAAAGTGCGGTTAGGGAAATAGGAAAGAGATTTAATAAAAATGTGTTACTTGTTGAAAGAAATCTGTTAAAATCCGATCATTTTGGGCGGAAACGCTGCCAGTCGACGGGCTTCTCCGAGCCAACGACCCACGTCCACCAAGTGACCAACAACCACACTTCACACGTTTTTGAGAAGGAACTCTGCGTGTGCGGCGTGATTGTTGACCCACTTTGGCCCTTTTCCAGTGCGTCGCCCTTGGGTTTTCCGCGGCGACACACTGCCAAAAGGCTGGGCGGATTTGGGTGGTTGGTAAAGGGAGGTGTCGGCGGAGTTAGCGAGGTAAAGGGGTGGCGCATTGGCCCCGATGTGGCGGCTGTGACCGGGAAAAGGGAGCGGGATAATCACTCTCTGTCTCAGGGTCCCAGCAACAAAATACATTTTGCTGTGGGAAACCTTGGCGGGACTGAGACATGTACTTCGGCCGAGGAACTTCCTTACAGTACCTACACACTTCACAAATAACTCTAACACCCTGTTAGATGTTTTCTTTGTCAGCGACCCTAACAAAATTCTAATCTACGACCAAGTCTCAGCCCCAGCTTTTTCGAAACACGATCTTATCTTTTTGACTTACGAGCTAGACCTAGACCACATTGACCTTACTTTTACATATAGAGACCTTAAAAACATTGATTATGCATCCCTCGCTGTAGAATTTAGTAAATGTGACTGGTCCCCTATCTATAACATGTCCACCCCCGACTCGCAACTAGCAGAATTTCACTCGAATTTTGACAACCTACTCAATACATGTGCACCACTTAAATCAAAAATAATCCAGCCATCCCAAAATCCATGGTACAATAATACCATTAAACGCTACATTAAACTGCGTGACGTTGCCTACAACAGGTGGAAACGTTACAAAACTCTCTCTTTACGGTCAGAATTTAAAAAACTTAGAAACACCGTCACCAAAATGATAAGCTCTGCTAAAAGTGCATTCTACCACACTAAACTTACCAGTGCAAGAGCATCGGGTCTAATTTGGAAGGAGCTCAAGAAGCTAGGTATAAGCAAAAGTAGTCCTCTACCAAGTTGTGATTTGGATGTGGATCAACTAAACGAACCATTTTTGCAGGCAAACGTATCAGCTCCAACTCGAAATATGTATGTAGACTTTAGGCCCCGCTGTGATATTAGTTTTAGCTTCATGTGTGTCCGCTCGTGTGATGTCTTAGAAAGTAATTTAAATGTTAAGTCGGATGCAGAAGGTCTGGACAAGCTAAACCCTAAATTTTTAAAAATTCTCTTGCCAATGATAATTGATCACATTACCCATATTTTTAATACCGCCCTTACTAAGTCCATTTTCCCTAACATGTGGAAAGCCGCAAAAGTGATACCAACACCTAAATCGAATGGCGATTTCAGACCTATCTCCATCCTTCCCTTTCTATCAAAGGCCTTCGAGCAAATAATTGCCAAGCAAGTGCAAGCATTTCTTGACCTAAACTCTCTTATGAGTCAGAAGCAATCAGGATTCAAAAAGAACCGTAGCTGTACAACTGACATCTTAAATATAGTTGAAGAAATCCGCAAACAAGTTGATGAAAGCCATGTAACATTCCTGACCCTATTAGATTTTAGTAAAGCATTTGACACGGTGGACCATGATATACTATGCACTAAGCTAAGCCATTTATTCAACTTTTCTTCCTCTGCTTCGAATATGATTAGATCATATCTTTCATATAGACAGCAAGCCGTAGTTTAAGGTAACCGCATGTCACAGTTGCTTCCGACTACTCGGGGAGTCCCTCAAGGGTCTGTTCTTGGACCGCTTTTGTTTTCGATGTATATAAATGACTTACCTGATAGTTTGTGTAACTGTGTAGTCCATATGTATGCTGACGATGTTCAGCTGTATGTTAGTCGTCCGTTGCGTGAAATCGTTGACTGTGTCAGTATATGTAATGAAAACCTCCTTAAAATAAGCAACTGGGCAAAGGCAAACGGTCTGGGGTTGAACCCGTCAGAATTTACGTGCTTAATTGTGTACAAAAAGACCATTGATATAACCCAGCTACCTAAGCTTACTATTGATGACAATGCCTTATAATATGTGAATCAAATATGTAACCTAGGTATACAATTTAATACAACGCTCTCCTGGAGCAACCACATAGCAAAAGCTTCTGGAAAATATATGGCTATCTCAGGCAACTATCTGTTTCAAAAACAATTATACCGCAGAACATCAAAATGCTCATAGCAAGAACATGTTTAGTACCGACTTTATTTTATGGTATAGAAATTTTTGCTTGTAGCGATGCTAATAGTATGCAACGACTCCGAGTGACCTTCAACTCTATTGCTAGATATGTCTTCGACCGTAAGCCCTCTGAGCATATAACGACATTTGCCAACCAAATATTTGACCTGCCTCTGGAATCGTGGATTAAGCTTAGAACTCTCATTTTTGTCCATAAAATAATTGTTAATTGTGAACCACCGTACTTATTTGAAAAATTAGAATTCGCCTCATCCGCGAGAACTAATAATTTAATTTGCCCAAGATTGAACCTGGCCAGCTCAGGAAAACATTTCTTAGTCTTTGCTGTTCGCTGCTGGAACCTGCTTCCACACCACCTTAAAACCATTAGGAACGCAACACTTTTTCAAACTAACCTTACCGCCTATCTTAAAAGTCAAAACGATTAAAAATGATTAGGTTATTATAATAAAACTATATTAAATGTTCAATTTCCCTATTAGTAATTAAGCTAGGATACATTATTTATTTTTCAACTACCTCCCAACAAAAAATTGTGACCAATACTATAACTATCAAGACTAGTTCTTGTTGTATTGTGAAAACTATTAAACAAACAAAAAAAAAAGTCTCTATTTTGAAAGCTCCTCGACTCTAAAGCTTCTTTAATAATTCTCAAAAGCAAGAGGCTATCATTAACTTGGTAATATTTTTCTACATTAATAGGATATGTAATTTTACTTAACTGTAAGTTATATATTGAATATTTCCATGTGTTCTAATAACCAATTCCGAACTAAAAACCTCTCGGTCCCATACTATTTGGGGATATTTTTAATCGAATGCTGTTTTTAAAACACAGAGAACACAAAAATTATTAATATTGTATAAAGCGTGGACTGAACCAAGGTTTGAACCAAAACCTTCTCCCATAAACCTCGAACCTTAAATTTCCGAATAGGCCTGATAGAGATAATGAAGAAGTAAAAAAAAATAGGAAATTCAGGTTTAAAAATGCAAAGAGGAATAAAATTAATAAAAGTACTTATGTAGAAAAACTGACAAAAACCCTCCACGAGGGTTTTCTAACTGAACCCTCCACAAGGGTGTCGGCTGTTCAATGGACACTGTATGTACCTCGGCTTAAAAGCGGGTAATACCTAGTGCTCGTCTTACACCTAGGAAATGCAGTGTCCAGCTAAGGTGATGGCCAACACTACCACAACAGCGCGGTGTTTCGATGAGTTGAGTCAAAGCCATTGTTAGAGGTGCCTGGCAGCAGGCGTAAAATGCTTTGGGGTGGTTACCACGAATAAAAATTACCTACTGTGGGTACATTAACAATGGACAACACAAAGAACCCAACTCGGGCTGGGATATCAGCCCAAACGTCGGTGGAGGCGTGGCTGCTACCAGCGTCGGGCACGGTGGGGAGAGATCCCCACTTCGGGTCGCCAGCGGACACACCTCTGTCTTGGTTGGAGCAGACCAGGATAGTTGTACAGCAACTGTCATTACGACAAAGACCAAACTGTGGTGCGGTACTGCAGTCAATACAGACTCGGACTGTGATTCGCATGGAGGTTCAATCAATAAGAAGGCTGAAGAAAAGCTGCTGCTATCTCCAGTTCGGGAGGGGTCTTGTACCAAAAATAAGGAAAACCCCAAACGAATAAAGGAGGGCATGCGAGCGAAAGCCCAGTAAAAAGGCGCGACTAAACGGAAGCGGTAAGCTCACCCTAGTTAAGAGAAACAAGCTTGCGAGGGCCGAGCAAGAGATTAAGGAGGGCCGAAAACACTTTGCGGAGAAACCGGCGATGCAAGCCACCTCCGCAAAATACGACAACAAGACGGAGGAGCGTTTGGCCAACAAGCGGCAGCCCTCAACTGAGCAAGCGAAAGCGGAGGCCCCTGCCAGTAAAAAGCCCCGCCAAAGACCGCAGGAACAGGCACAACCCCTTCCCAAATAGACCAGTCAGCCCAAGGATTCAGCTGGCGACGTAGCAAAACAGCATCTCACCGTAGCTCTCGTCGACAAAAGCGACCCCAACGGTAAGATGACGCCCGAACAGTGGAAGCAAGTGGAGGGGAAGCTGTTCGAGGATATTTTTAAAAGGATGGAGGACCCAGCAGCGCAACATGTAGCGTTTGACGGAGCAGGCTCTCTGTTTAGAGTCAAAATCCTAAGATGCAAGGACGACCCCACCCATAAGTGGGTCACAAGCGTCGTTGCAGACATGGGAAGCCTGTCGGAGAGTGCCCAGCTAGAGACTGTGGTCCTTTCCGAAGGCGAAAGTACTCTTTCCACGGGTCACACCAAAGGAGCAGGCGCTGAAACTCCTACAGTGGCAGAATCCTGATGTGCCAACTGGAGATTGGAAAGTACAGCATGTTGCAAAACCCGACAAAAACGGGCATCACGTGGTCCTCCAGATCAACAAAGAGGTCGAGTACTTGCTCTACCCAAGATTCGCGACAATGGCATGGGGAGTCGGTAGCGTGCACCTACGTCTCAAGAAACTCCACCCCGAGGACACTAATGAGCACACACTGAAGGCTGGAGAGGTGGAGAACGACCACGGCATTGATATGATGGTCGAAAAAGCCAGCAGCAGTTCAAAAACCTTGGATAGCGGCGGGAAACAAGGACTCCGGGCTAAAGTCACAAAACTACAACATATTTTACCCCACGGCAGTAAGTAGAGCAAGGACTGCCCTTCTGGTAAGAAAAGGCATCTATGCGTATCTAATGACCAATTTTAGCACGGACGGCCTCACTGTTGTGGCCATGGAGGATGGCAGGGACGAGCCAATTCTTATGGCGTCCTGCTACATGGCGCACGAGCGAGAGGCACCACAAGCTACAAGAAGCAACCCCTCGTCATCGGAACGGACGCCAACGCACACCACTGTGAGGGGGAGCCCGGTCATCAACCTCGGCGGTAAGTCTCTCTTACATTTTTATCATACCGTCAAAGGTGAGTCTCTAAGTGTAGAAAACGTTGGAGACGTACCCACATATGTCAGACCAACTTCGGGCAACGTCCTAGACTTAACCATGACATTAGGGAACTGTACTCAGGCGTAACAATCTAGAGCAGCGATGTTCATCCATAGCCCCCAGGGGCCGAACACTTTCGGTAATTCACGCCGAATTCTTGCCGAAGTTATGCTTCAGTGAGTGTCGGAGAGAGACAGAGAGCGTCAGAAAGCTGCTCTCCTTGAACATCGCTGATCTAGAGTTCTCCATAAACCCTCTTTCTCCGACCACAAGTACATCCAGTTTAAGTCAAATTCGACTATTGTCAAACTAGAAACGTGTATAGGAACCCCCAGAATATCGACTTGGTGAAGTACCTTAAGACAGTGGAATTAAAACTGTCGACGCCAACGCCCATCTGTTCGGTGGGAGATTTTGAGAAGACCGTGAAGACGCTCACTGTCAATCTCATCGAAGCATACAAAACCTCGTGTAAGCTCACAGTTACAAAAAGGAGAACCATACCCCCTTGGTGGACCTCAGAACTGAAAGAGCAGAGGGAGGACATTCAGGAATGCTTCCAGCTCGCCAAACCAGCGGATGAAGTGATCAACTGGGAGAAGTATAAGATAAGACTTCGCTTATTCAAAAAAGAAGTAAGGAAGGCACAGCAACATACGTAAAAAACCACCTGCTCCAGCATAGAGAAGGTCTCGGAAGCAGCCAGACTCAGGAAGCTGCTTTCAAAGCAGCCACCTATGCAGAGTCAACTAAACACGGACGAAGGTCACTCTCCTCGATGCGCACTTCCCGGGCTGCACTAAAGTCACCGAGCCAGATACGCTTTAGGCCCTTAACCCTCAACAAACTAACATACCAACAAACTTAGTCACTCCAGGAAAAGGCATGAACCTGACCTTGGTGAACAACCGACACGCATACACGAAAGGGAAGTCGGTGGAAACAGCGCTACACTCCCTAGTAGCCACCATCGCGAAAGCAATGTATCATAAAGAGTAAGCCTTGTTAGCATTCCTTGATATATCCGGTGCATTCAACAACGTCTCCACGGAGGCGATAATACGCAGCCTAAGAGCTGAATCAATACATAAAGCTTTGGACTCGTGAATATACAACTTGCTGAGCTGCAGAAGAGTACAAGCCGAGTGGGGCACCACAACAATGACGAAGGAGGCACACGGCGGCACGCCTCAATTCGGAGTACTGTCACCCCTTCTATGGAACTTTGTGGCTAACGAACTGCTAACAAAATTATGCAGGAAAGCACCCAAGATAACCGCATATGCCGACGACATAAGCATAATTATCGTGGGAAAATGTCCATCGGCTCTTAGCTCAATCATGGACTCTACACTCAAAGAGATTCTGAAATGGGCCACAGAAGCCGGACTTAGTATTAATGTACCGCAATAAAGATAAATGGAATATCACTAGAGCCAAAGCATAACGTTAAATACCTTGGAGTAGTAATCGATAGTAAACTGTTATGGAAACTACATGTGGAAGAAAGAGTGAAGAAGGCGATCAACGCACTATATGCATCTCAGAAGATGCTGAGTAGCACTTGGGGCCTATCACCAAGTCTGATGCATTGGCGCTTCATTTCAGCAATACCACCGATACTGGTATGGTGGCAAGCCATGGAGATAACCACATACCTGAAGCTGATGGAGAAGACCCAGCGACAGGCACTGGTATGTATTACTGGGGCGCTGAGGTCCACTCCAACCAAAGCATTAGAACACATCTAAGGTGTCAACTCTATGAACATCTAAGCTCGCCTTCTGGTACAAAAGACCGCTCAAAACATCTTTGCGGCAGGCACTATGTCCCGGTGAGCTGGGAAGCGCTAGATTCCCTCAGCATCTCCAGAAAGGTGCAAATCTACTGGATTCCCAGCCACCGGGGCATCGATGGAATCGAGATGGCCGACAGTCTTGCAAAAGCCGGAGTCGTTCTCGGCCAAGAAGAAACACTAAACATACCTATCTCCATACAGACGCTTAACAGCAAGATGGAGGAGATAGCAGAGAAAGAAGCAGAGGTAAGGTGGGAAAACACCAGCGGATGCAGAATCTCTAAAATTATGTGCAAGACAAGAGACATAAAACTTACGCACTATCTGCTACAGCTCCAGAGAAGAGACTGCAGGCTGCTCATTGGCATACTAACGGGACACTGCCTAGCAGCATCTCATGCTATAAAGCTAGGCATAACGACAGAGGACACCTGCAGGAAATTCATGGAACCTGGAGTCGCAGAAACTCTAGAACATCTCATTTGCAGCTGCCCAGCAATTGCCACGATAAGATTAAAAATTCTTCACACCCCCGGTTCTCTTACTTGCAGGAAGCGGCCAAGAGACCCCCAAAACAATCATTGGCATTTGCCAAAACGTCAAGAATCCCCTTGGATTTCTAAGTCAAACGTACCTAAATAATCACCCGGTTCATTAAGGACCCTAAGGTCTATGTGTGACCCCATCTGTGGTCAGTCGGAACTACCTTATTTAACCTATGTCGAAAAAAATATATATATATAAAGTGAAGATTGTTAAACAAGGCATAAAAATATAATTAAGAATAAAATGAAAGAGTAACCAAAAATAAAAAAATTACAAACTAAATATATATAATAATATAAAAATAAATGAATAACCGAATAGATCAATCGCTCTAACGTGTGTAAACGTGATAGTGCGTCTGGGACAACATTTAAGCTATCACGACGAAGCTTAATGAAAAAGCTAAAACCTTGGAGCTTTAATGCCCATCGTACTAACCGACCATTCAGATCTGACTGACGTATAGGCCATTTGAGGCTCGCGTGGTCTGTTATCACTTTGAAATCGTGACCTTCGATATATTCATGAAATTTTTTAATACATAGCACGACTGCTAAGCATTACAGCTCCGATATCATATAATTGTTCTGAGCTAGGTTTAGCTTATGTGAAAAGTATGCGATGGGTTTCTCTACACCCCCTGTCTTATTGTGCTAACACCCCACCAACTGCTGACTTTGATGCATCGCATTGGACCACAAACGACTTGGTAAAGTCTGCAGCTTTAGTACCGGTGCTGATGCGAGCATTTGCTTGGTTTTTTCGAAAGCAGTCTGTGCTTCACTTCTTCTTCTATTCCAATCCCTAGGTGGGACATAGTGCTTCACTAGTCTACAGAAATGGTTTGGCCTTCTTTGTCAGATCGGTAAGAGGTGCCATCAAGGACGCATATTCATGCAAAAACCGTCTATACCATCCGCAAATGCCACAGAACTTCCTGTACGAGGTGCAGTTTTGAATTGATGAAATCTTAGTGGAATCGGCTTTGATACATCCGATCCCAATCACATAGCCTATGAATCGTACCTCCGGAACACACCATTTGCACTTCTTAAGGTTCAGAGTTAATCCTGCCCTTTCGCAAAATCGATGCTCCCTCTGTCAACAAAGCCAAGTGTTCTTCGAGCGTTTCTGTGACCAACAATAGAACGACAAGTAGACGAAGGCACGGTTCTGATACTGCGCTGGAATTATCATGTCCATCAACCTACTCATGGTTTGGGAAGCGTTAGACCAAACGGCATCACCTTGAATCTATACAGCGGTCGGTTCGGTACTGTAAATGCAGTGAAATTCGTTGAGTCTTCATCAAGGCCCATTTTACAAAATGCGCGCTTAAGGTCTAGCTTGATATAAACTGTGCCTTAGGCAAGAAAGACAAGATACCATTTATCTTGGCTGTCGTCTTTTATGGTTATGCTATTCACTCTTCGCGAATTTAAGCAGAGACGAAACTTATCTTCCTTCTCCATAACAGCCACTGGACAACTCCAAGAGCAATTTGCTACATCAATCACTCCCAGCTTGAGCATATTATCGACTTCGATATGTATATTTTTTTCCAGTGCAGGCAAAACCGAAAAATAACGTTGTTTGATGGGTTTCGACCCTGGTTGTACTTCAGCCGAGTGTTTGATTAATGGAGTCCTTCCTAATCCATCTTTATCAAAATCATTATATAATGATTCTATACTCCTCAATCTAGAATTCCGTTCACTGGAAAGCGTAACAATAGAAGATATTTCTGCCTCAGATATAATATTGAATAAGTGATTAATCCAACCAAAAGAGTTACAAAAGTCCACGCCTAAGTAAAGATCTTTCTTTAGTTCAGGAATTATACTCAATTCTATTTGCTTTGTTTGTTAAGAACAACGTTAGGCGCCACCTTTGTATTGATAGCTTGGCTAGGAGTGCCTCTGCTATTCGCTTGTCTACTCGTTGCTGTTTAGGGATCAGCACTAATAGGGGTTTCCGACTAGGGCTCGCCGGATGGAGGGGTCTTCTGCTACTACTAAGACTGCTGCCAATTACAAGAGAATGTGCTGATCAAGCCGTTTAAAATGTTATTTGGAATTCATACACTATCTTAATCAGACTGGTGATGTTGCCCATTTCTTAACCAACCCAACCTTGTCAACATTCCGTTAATCTGGGAATATACAGACCCAACTTACATGAAACAGCTTACACTTGGTGTTTCTCAAACAATATTTACTGAATCTTTATTTTCTCAATGTACTTTATGCTTATGTAATCCATTTAAATAAAGGAAAGAACTGATTTGGTGCATAACTTTGACCCTATCTATGAACTGGGTCCTGCAGCTGGAACATCGAGATTAAGGCTGAATGTAAATCTATCTCAAAGTAAGCTTACTATTTGGTATTTATAACCGTAACGACTAATTTATTTCATATTCATGATTTCAATGGCTCCACGTCTACTGCAAGTCTTTATTGGTTAACAGAATGCGCTTTTCAAAAATAAGTTTTCCTTCTTGCAACTTTTAACTCATTTAGAGTGGTTCCAGAAGAAATGGAATAGCTTTGCAAATAAGGTTTCCAATCTTGCTGCTCTGCTGATGTGCACTTTTTAAAATTCGTTTAAGTGGAAATTTACCAATCAAATAAAGGGTGATTTTTTAAGAGCTAAAGGAAAGTTTTTCAAAAAAAACACATAAAACTCAGAAAAATGCATGAAATCTTTATTTGAATCGATAGTACGGTCCATATAATTTAATGTTTGAATATTATTTCATGCAAATGTTGACCGTGACTGCGCCTCAAATGGTCCATCCGCTTAGTCCAATTTCGCCGTTCGCACCAAAAAAAAAATTGTGTTCAGCGACGAAGCTCATTTTAGGCTCAACGGGTACGTAAATAAGCAGAATTGTCGATTTTGGAGTGAAAATCAGCCAGAAGCAATGCAGGAGCTACCAATGCATCCAGAAAAAGTCACAGTTTGGTGCGGTTTATGGGCTGGTGGCATCACCGGATGGACCATTTGAGACGCAGTCACGGTCAACATTTGCATGAAATAATCTTCAAACATTAAATTATATGGACCGCACTATTGATTCAAATAAAGATTTCATGCATTTTTCTGAATTTTGTGTTTTTTTTGGAAAACTTTCCTATGGCTCTTAAATAATCACCCTTTAAAAGACATGTGTAGTTAGCGTCTTCAATGCAGGCAGCGTGCGCCTCCATGCGGCAACCTATACTTGGCCGGTCCAGACATACCATGCCAGCAAGCCGAATGAAAATTTCTATCGCTGAGAGTTTAACATCAGTGGACACCTCTTTCCTGCTCATCTCACCCTGGGTTTCTGTTGAAAGCATGTGCGTACGATTAGGATGGCCGGGACGCAGCACTGGGGCACTGGAGCACTCCCGTGGGAAAAGAATTTTTAAACTCCTCATCTGGTCATTGATCACCTTGATCACCACTGATCACCTTGGATTACGCTCGGCGACTTTCAATTAAATTTGGTTATATAACACCTTTTAAGCCTGCTGGTAATTTGCTTATCTTCTTGACTTCCACACGCACCGTCTGACTTGCGTAATATTTTCCAAATAAAATGTGAGCCACGTGTAACTTCTGTACTTATGGAATGAAAGCTTCTCCAAAAAAAAAGCCACTGCAAGCTCTTGCTACCTTTCACAGCAGTGTGAACGAGACAACTATACAACAACGGACTCTGAACATGACTAACGGATCCTAAAGCACAGCACACAATTACACGCAACCGCATCTGATTTCAGTGAGACCAAATTAGAGTGGACCAAGTGACTGTCAGCTGTTAAGGTGGACCAAGTCAAATTAAGCTATGTAAGGTGAAGCTGTTCGTTAAACATTAGAGTGAACCGTCACAAAAGACCGAAGAACACAAGAAGTGCACGACCTTTAGCATCCTCTATGCACGAGTAGAAACAGAATTTATTCTCGATACGGGCACTCTACAAAATTGGCGCCCAACTGTGGTTGGTGACTGATTGACTGATATTTACCGATCCCTCTTTTGGCTTTTCAATTGTGCAGCTAACGCTACGCAATTTGTTGGTTCACGTTTTTTATAACTCCATTTATTCGATTAACTTCATACAATATTTCAGTTTTTACATTCGCTGATGGAGGTTAGAAAGAGGCATGAGCCATACAGAAGGAAAAGAAAAGAACAAGGAATTAACAACAACTCTGCTTCTGTTGACAATGAGTGTGCCAGCTCTATGTGGACTGCCCGCACTGTCAGGCATGTGAACAACACGCCTCAACGCTTTTCTCTCCGTCGGCCTACTTTGACCTCCTGTGGTCCAAAGTAGTCAACTCCCGTATTCGTAAACGGCAGTTCATTAATCGCCAGTCGTTCAGGAGGCAATTCTCCCATCTCAGGTGCCTCAGGAACTTCTGACTCGACTAATTAACAGCACGTACCATTGCTCTCAGCTCTGGGATACAGTAACAGTTGTCTCATCTCGTTGATCATCAGTTGATGATGATACTTTCTGTGGAAATAATCAACCAGCAATTGTGTAATCGCATGCGTACCTGGTCGCTCTTTCGATGCTGTCAATTCGCCCACGAACTCTCAGAATTCATGCCTCATCGAGATATTGGGACATTTTGAAGATTTGACTCTTTTTTTCCACACACCCCCTTTTCTGCAGGGACCCGATCTCTTAAGCGTAGGCCTCGGCTTGTGCCATCCGGTAGATAATGCTATGAATGTCCTCCAGATTCTCTAAGCGCATTGCCATTCGCGCTTTCTCTGACTGCGGCTGTCTCTTGCACGTCATGCTTAACATTGCATAACATACCTCAGAGCTTCTCTAAACATTTCACTCTTGCTGATGCGAGAAATTTTAGGCACAATGGTTGCCCGCACAAACCTTGATATCACCTTTAGCTCGTGTAGATGTAGCCTCTTTAAGTTTCTTGGCCACAGCCCAGATCCGTTTAAGGCCAACTTGCCTCGTCCTTCTACAGAAATGGTGGACCTGTGAACCATCTTGAGTTGCCTTGGAAGCTTTCTCTTTTGTCCAACTAGTCCCTTCGTCTGCCACGTTGAGTACCGATGGCACCTATCTCCATTCCTGAATATCCGAGACCTCCAGAATTTCGCCTATGCGCAGCGCCACAATCTGATGGTATTTCCGAGCATTAGACCTTATTCAGAATAGTACATTCTTGAAATCAGTTCAACACATTTGGCGATGTACGGCTATTGACAATTCGGTCTCCAGATATTTGGCAAATCGTAGGCCCAGTATCGCTGCCATCAGCTCCATGCGAGGGATCGATATCGGCTTTAATGGCGCCCCCCAGAGAACAGAATACATTTCCTTGCTTCTTGGTGCGGAGGAACGCTACCGCTGCATAAGTATTGACGCTTGCATCTGTAAATATATGCAATTCCAAATTAACAGCTCCTATTACAATACCAAGCCAGCGCGGTATGCGCAGATTCCCAATATCGCGTAGCATTCGTAGCAACGCTCTCCATCGTTTACGCTCGTGTTCGCCTACTGGCTCATCCCAGCCGACAGAAGATCTCCTTATGTTTAGCAAAATCATTTTGTCCTGTATTATGTAGAAGCCCAAGAGTCCAATCGGGTCAAATATTGACATTACAATGCGCAATATGTGCCGCTTGGTCGTCAGCGCCTTTTGTCCAACAAATATTTGCTGAACTTCTGGACAAACGTGAAGTCGTCTGTCTGGGGCCTCCACCACATACCCAGGACACTGTCTTGCATCGATTCTTGGCTGTCTATACATCTCTCCTTTTGATCAGATGCTGCTGCCAGAGACTGCTTGCATAACTGCTGCTGAGCTGGATACCCAGCCACGCATCTCGAAACCGCCATCCGCGTGTATAGCTCTCATCTGCTAAGCCATCTGAGCCATCTCATCTTCTGATCCACCGCTTTGCAGCCAGTTATCCACAAAGGTGTTCCGGAGGATCGCACCTACTGCCACTGGATACTCTCCTGCGAAGCGACTCGCGTTCCTGTTCTTCACATAATTAGCTGCTGCTCGGAAACAAGAAGCACCAAATGTCATTACTTGGATGGTATACTTATCTGCTTCTCTTCTTTGGTCTTCATAACCCCAAAGAAACTGCTGTGCTGCTTGGTCTTCTCGTCGCTCCTTCACCTGGTGGAAGATTTCTCGAATGTTTCCATATACTTCAATTGGCTTTTCCCTGAATCTCAGAAGCACTCCAACCAATGAAGGCAATAGACCAGGACCTTTGAGAAGCGCTGAATTGAGAGCGACTCCATTGACCTTCGCTGCAGCATCCCATACCAGCCTTGAATTGCCTTTTTTTGCGTTGGTAATTACAAATATCGGCAGGTACCATTTTCGATGCTCATCTTTGATCTCGTGCGCTTTACGAACTCACGCAACTCCTTGTTGCGTGCCATGCGGGACTCCAGACATGTCAGCATTTGCACCGCCATTCCTGTAGATGACGGAAACTCTTTGCAGTCTTGACCCCAGAGTAGTCCGTTTTCCCACCGCTTTTCTTCGTTAAGGTACTTGGTGGTCTATTCCCAAATCGATCGTGCCCATTTTTCTACCTTAGACTGAAAGATGTTCTTAGGCACACTTACTCCAACGGCATCTAGTGCGAAGTTTGCTTTCACCATCTCGTCCAGACGCCTGTCCTCACAGCAATCACAAATGTGCATTACTCTCTGCACCAGCTGACCATCGAGGCTGCTGCGTCCATACAATGACCACCCAAGTCTTGATTTGGTGGCTATGAACTCGGCATCATTAAACTATCTCGTTGTCCAGACTTATTATTATCGATGCCCGTGCCTCTGTATAAGTTTGTATTGGCAGTCTCTGCAAGTGCGGGTGCGCTTTCAGAACTAAATCATCCAAAGTTTGTGCCGGCATATCTAGACTCGACTCGACTCGACTCGTACAATAACGAACATTCTTCAATGCATATCTGTGCGCTGCCATTGCCGCGGGATGCGATACTTAACGCCACTCCCTTGGACTCTGGTAACCTCAATTTACATGCTAAATGCAGTGTAGAGATTCGACTAGTGACGAAGCACACATACACATACCAACGTACGTGAGTGCAAAATTGAATACAAAAATAAAACAAATAAAGACGAACTGAAAAATTTTTCAAAATTAAAAGAACACAAATAAGAATAAAAAAGTACATGTATTAAAATGTTAAATTTTGTCACCCACATTATTTGCACACTTTCACATTCACACAAATCTTTGCATAAATTTATTTACATAATTGCACACATCTACACACATATTTATTCACATAATTGCAAACATACAAAGATTGGTGTGGTGAAAGCGACGGACGTGTGTGACCGTCTCCACCCGACTGGGAGCTGCAGGCGCTGCAAGAAAAAATACCCATTCTGCAGTATTAGCCCTCGGCAAGTGAACGTGCGCTTACAGCTGTGGTTCTGGCCACCAAATGCAGGTGTCCGTGAAATGCAGGTGCGTTTTCTTTTCCATCCTCCTGGGACGCTGATGGGGGGCGGGGGTGCTCTAGATCTTTTCCTGTATGTTCCGCTTGGCCTCAATTAAAGTATATTGGACGCCTCCTTTTTATGAATATATAGGACTCGGGCTGACTGGGAGTGGTATTTCAGCACTTTAGTAAGCCGAATAACATCGAGCTGAAATGGCTGCTGGGCTAATGACACACCTGCCCCCGTCCCGTTAAATCCCTGGCAGGCCTCAAGAAACGCTTGCTGTCTGTCGGCATTAAATTGGTCCGTGCAGGATCAGTTGACCTTGTCCTGACTAACACCGATCTGGCAATGAACTCCGGCTCTAACAAGGACCGGAGTCGACCTTCTCGTGGACCTCACTCCATGGAAAGGCACCCACGGGATCACTAGAGGTGACTGCACGGTACGGCATGCAATAACCACCCTGAGTAGGGACCCATATCGAAGATGACAACCAACCTTAAAACAGGGCATCTCCAACCTTAACAACTGAAGAAAACTGTGGATAGAAGGGCCCAGGATGGTCAAACAGACAACTAAGTGGGAAGTGCTTTCGCTAAGTCGACTTAAATCTGTATAGCGCCACCGTCGACTATACAGATTCCAGCATCCCAAGAGGCAGACACCCTGAAAAGAGGCAGGGACGCAAGAAGCGTGTTAAGGAGTATGTCTCCTTGGGTGTGCATATGCGCGAGCTGGGAAACATTCTAGCCGAAATAATGTTAATGGTGAACAAGAAGAAGATAGCGGTCCTGCATATAAACATGGACCTGAAAAACTCACTGGCCAAAATGAAAGAAATTCAGGAGGCAGTGCCACAGACTACTACCCCAAGCCGACCTTGGTAAGCCTACCTGCAAAGAGAATGCGGTTCAGACGACGCCTTCAATGGGTGGTCAGACCTCACTCAAGAGGCAAGTAGGAGGATGAATAAAAAAATTAGTGTGCCCAGAGCCCGCCTTGATGCTTTGATCATCACTAAAAAGGGAGAACTCTCCTACAGCGACTTACTATCGCTGGTCGGCAAGACGATCAGCTCAAGGAGGTGAAACCGGGAATGGAATGTACCCAATTTCTCTAAAACGAGATCGAGAAAGTGCTGGGCGATAGGGCTCCCATTCGAGCATTGACAAAAGCGACTTGGATGACTTAACCAAAGCAGATGAAACCTGCGCAGCATTTAAGTCGCAGTTTGGGCTTACGTTGGAGGAGTCCGACATTAAAAGTCTGCGGCCCTCTTATGCTGGGACGCAAGTGGCCACCATAGTGCTGCAGCAACCCAGCTCCAAGAAAGTCCTCGAAAAGGGACAAAAAAATATAGGATGGACAAGTTGCCACATGTCAAGCAATTGCTGGAACCCGGTGGACAGGAGCCACTGCTGCATAAATTGTGGTCAGCCAGGACACAAAGCGGCATCCTGCAACAATGAGACCAAATTATTCCTATTCAGTAGCGCATCCAGGCAGGAGATAAAACGCAGAGCGGGGAGCAAAAGGTGCCCATCCTACGTTAGTGCTGACGCAAGGCGGACACAAACCAAGCATAATGATTAAGATTGTACAACTAAATCTTAATCATTGCGAGGTTTCACAATACCTTCTAAAACAAACCGTGCGTGAACTAGGATTGCACGTGGCGATCGTGAGTGAACCGTTTCGGGGCAAGCTACAGCGTGACTGGATATGCGACCTCTTCGGAAAGTCTCCACCCGTCCTCAACGCGGAGGTTCACGCACTTTGTACGAAACAAGCTGTCCTGCTACTGGTTGCTACCTTACGATTTTTGCAGCACCATCGACGAGCTGTCTTTCGACATCAGAGAGCACTCTCCTAGCCATAATATCATATCAGGCGACTTCAATGCCTGGGCCGTGGAATGGAGCAGCACCACCACCAATTTTAGGACCAAGCTCTCCTCGAGTCATTTGCGTCTTTGGAGATTTCCTTGTTGAACAGCGGAACACAGGAAACCATTAGTCGGCAGCCTCGCTAGCTTAACAACGTGGCATGTTGGGCAGCACTACACAGGAAGCGACCACGAGGCCATCCTTTTCTCAGTTGGCGTTAGGAGTACGCACCAGTCAGGCCACCTGCACCGGGACAAAAGATACCGCACGGAGACGCTCAACACACAGCTTTTCCCTTCTGCAATCGACCAGCTGGAGGTGTATGGCCCGGTACAAGAGAGAGCCGATCAGCTGATGTGCCAAGTTGTATCTGCATGGGACAGGACCATGTCGCAAAGAAATATATTCAGGCTACATCAGCGCCCGATGTTCTGGTGGAATGATGAAATATCGGTAGCGAGGGCAGCTTGCCAAAGGGCTAGGAGGCGTTACCAAGGAGCAAGGAGAACAAACAGACCCAACAGTGGAGAGCTTCAAGCGATCTTTGGAGATGCAAGGAAAGAGTTCAAAAAAACAATATGGCCGAGCAACGAGAGTGTTTTCTCCAGCAATGCAACTCAGCCAAACAGGACCCATGGGGGAAAGCGTACAAAACTGTTGTGAAGAGAATTTACGCAAACAGACATGCTGCGCCGACAGACCGAGACGTACTCAACGGTTCAGTAGAGGTACTGTAAAGGTGGTCCGGTCCTCCAAGGGACAAGCAGGTAATTTAGTTGGAGGAACGGCTACCAGGTTGCAGGTTCATTCATTCCGCCCAGTAAGTATATTGAAATGGTTTGGTTTTTGTATTTGAGTTTTTAATATTTAAAGCACTTTAAAATATTGTCATTTTATGTGTGGCTTGTTTGTCTATTCTTTTGGAACTGATCTATAGTCTAAATGCCGCGCAGCTACGCTTTCGGAAACGCCGGCAGCGGAACGGCTGTGTTATATATAGTATATAAAAAATGCACAAAGTAGATAACAGCTCTGTGCTGGAGAGAAATGACATGCGCACATAGAACGATATATAATGGCTGCGCCGCTGGCTATTCTCAAATTTGCTGACGCTACGCTTCTGCATGAAATGCCCAACATCTACTCATGTTACTTTTGCACTTGAAATGTGCTTGGGTCTTTGAATATTGCAACTAAGTGTTACAATGTGTATTTGTTGAAATATACTGAGTACAGTGAGTACTCTATATGTGTGCATATGACATCTCCATCCTTTTGAAAAAAAAGTAATGGAATCAAGTTATTTTTGTAAAAAAATTTTTTTGTTTTTTTTTTTATATGGTAAAAATGTGCAATAAAAAATTTATATATATTTTTTTTTTTACTATTTTTTTTTTTTGAAAATGGGGATTTGACGGCAGTACTGGGCAATCAGAATACAAACAGAAAGTCCCTAATAATGAATTGAACGATTCCAGACTTTTTGTGACATCATACGTGCCATTGCAACTTAAAATCGTAGCAAATAATCCTAAATACAAATAAACAATTTGGAAGAAACCCCGACCATCATCTACACGCTACTGCAGACCAATGGGATTCCAAATTAAAAAAAAAAAAGAAGCTGCCAAATTAGCTTTAAGTGAAAAAATATTTCAATGATAAAATTGAGCTGTTAAAGACTTTAATTATATGTATTGTGTCTGGTAAAGAAATTTTAATTAAACATAGCTTGCACTTAACTATGGTTGATGGAAAAATGTGTAGTGCCTTAAGTCAAACGTCATCTTCTTAGTGTTTCATATGTGAGGCGAAGTCAACAGAGATAAATGATTTGGAAAAATGCTTGACAAAGAAGGTTCATAAATCACGCTTTGAGTTTGGATTGTCTCCGTTACACTCTTATATTCGATTTTTTAAATATCTTTTGCATGTTTCGTACAGACTAGACCTTAAGAGTTGGCGAGTTAATACCCCAGAAGGAAAAAAACGCCCTTTTGCAAAGGAAACATAAAATGCAGAAAGATTTTCGCGTAAAAATGGGACTTTTAGTGGACAAACCCAGAAGTGGACGAAGTGGCACCTCAAATGATGGCAATACGGCCAGAGCATTCTTTAACAACCCGAAATTGGCAGCTGAAATTACAGGACTCGAAAATATTCTAAGCTTATTAATTTGTATCCTTGGTACTATCTTCCACCCTCAGTACACAAAATTTTGGTTCATGCTCCAGAGGTAATAAGCTATGCACTTGTGCCAATTATAGAGTTGTCTGAAGAAGCTGACATAAAAATGTATAGAAGGCAGCACACACGGAAGATCTCACGGATTGCTACAAATACGGACTTAATAAATCGCTCAGATCCATTTATTACTGGCCAAAGAAAGCTCCCATGTGCAAAAAAGTCAGCCCTATCAAAATCAGCATAAAAGCTACTAGATGACTCGAATTTAGAATAGTGTGAAACCATTTCATTTTTGTTGTTCTATTGTTTTGTTATAAATATCATAATATTTACATATATTTACACCAAATTATCGAAACCACGCCCTTTTTACCTCTAAATATTATTATACTCTGTACATAGAGTATTATAAGTTTTTGCAAAAGTATGTAACATCCAGAAGGAATCATCTCCGACCCAATAAAGTAAATATATTCTTGATTCTTGATTCTATCTGTCCGTATGAACGCACAGATCTCAGAGATGGTAAGAGATAGAGGTTTGTTATTGACGGGCTTGACCGACTTTCTTTCTTGTTTTTTTATGTAATAATAATAAAATGAATAACTTTCAAACAGAAAATAACAAGGTTATTAAAATTTGGCCCCTATCGATTCTATGAGAGCTAATGGATATAGTCGTACGATATGGTCAATTTTTTTTTATTATTATTTCAAAATGTTTTTCTAGAAATTTGGTGAAAATTTCATACCGATATCTTAGCTGGAAGTATTTATGGCCGCGGCTCCATACAAGCCCAACCACTATCGGCTGATTCTTATTTTATTTAATTCCCTAACTCTGTAATTGGTTATTTATCTACATTATAATCCTCAAAATTATTCTAAGACATTTTTATCCTCCTTGGCCCGGGCAAGCAACAACTCCGTTGCAGGTCTTTCTGCACTACAGGCTGCCGCTGGAGTCATTTTATTGAGCAAACTGTCCCAAAACAGAAGGGCGGGCAGGTTTGCCAAGGGCCGCTCAATGGCACCACATGCAATTGCTCCAAAAACTGGCCGACCGCACCTGCTAGTTTCTGCGACTCTCTTGGCTACTCCACTCTGCAGTGTTTCCCCCTTTTTGCTGCCGAAAACAATGAATTAAATTCGGTTGGTTTGGTCATTAAGTACGCGATACTCGCATATGAGCGATTTTCTCTTCCTCATGATAGCGCTTCAACCGTTTCTTAGGAACACACTTCTTGTCAGACATTTTCTTTCTCTACCGACCGTCAAAATAAATAAATTTAATTAGTTTGGGCGTCCAAACAAAACTCGTACAGCTGTTCAATAAAATCCACTCATTGAGAAAGAGTGGCAACGCCACGTCGTCCGTGTGGATTTTACTACCCCTTTGTTTGTTTGTCTCAGTACACAATGTGAGACGGCTACTGTCAAACTTTTTACAGTGCCTGTTTTGTATGGAGATTTTCGTTTCCGAGCGCTTTTTTGCGTTCTCCGTACATAGCTTTATGCTGAAAGTGAGTACTAAGTCGGGGTTTTGGAAAATTACACCCGGAAAAGCGTCGGAAAAGTTTGTATGGGGAACATTTTTATACCCTGTTCCCATTGAAAATGGGAAAAGGGGGATCATGAAGTTGTGCGAATGTATGTAACAGGGAGAAGGAACATTTTCCGACCCCATAAAGTATATATATTCTTGATCAGCATGAACAGCCGAGTCGATATAGCCATGTCCGTCTGTCCGTCTGTCCGTCCGTCCGTCTGTCCGTCTGTCCGTCTGTCCGTCCGTCCGTCCGTCCGTCTGTCCGTCTGTCCGTCTGTCCGTCTGTCTGTCTGTATGATCGCGTCGATCTCAGAGACTATAAGAGATAGATAGAGATAGAGATTTTGCACGAAGGTAGATTTATGCTGTACGCAGATCAAGTTTGTTTCAGATTTGAAAAATTCCACCCCGTCCCCCTTTTATCCCCAAAAAACCTAGACCTCCTCTATAAATCCAAGACCTAAAAAGCCGTCAGATCCACAATTTTCAAGTTAGAGCCTCGTGGTTTAGTATACATCAAGCTAGGCTCAATATCTATCTATTCTGAAAAGTACAATCAGATCGGACCAAAAACACCGGAGTTATAAGCGAAACAGTTGAGCTGATAACAGCAGCCCCCCAGTTGTTGATCAGGACTAGAAAAGTATTGCCTACATTTAGGATGACATCTTCAAAAATTCAAAAACAAATAAATGAAAATAAATGAACAGGGTATTTTGTGGTCGGGAAACTCGACTGCAGCGCCCTTACTTGTTTTATCATCGGATTGACCTGAAACTCGGTTTGTAAGCAAAGAATGCGAAATAATTGGATACCTGTTTTCCCGATTTTAGAAAATCCGCCCACAAGGAAAATGGCCGAAAAATTCGAGATTCAAAAAACTGTTTTTCACCCGATTGACTTAAAATTCGGTTTGTAAGGAGAGTAAGTAAAATAAATTGAGATGTCATTTTCCGATGTTGGTAAATTTGGTAGAGTCAGAAAATTCCGGGATAATTCTGCATGCTAAGTAACTATGATTCACGCGATTGAATTGAAGTCCGGTAGTAAGTGAAAAAAATTGAGATGTGATTTTCAGATGTTGGAAAAATACTTGAAATTTCTGCATACTACCAACTATTTTTCTCCCGATTTACTTTATTCTCGGTTTGTAACGATTGTATGTGAAATAAAGTGAGATGCCATTTTCTGATGCCGGAAAATTATACCGTAGGGCCGTATTTCTCAGATTGCAGAAAATCCGCTCACAAAGAAAACTTTTGAAAAATTCTGCATTTAAAAATATGATATTTCATCTGATTGACTTGAAATTTGGTTTGTAAGAATAGTAAGTGAAATAAATTGAGATGTCATTCATTTCCGATGTTCGAAAATTCGACAGTAGGTTCGGAAAATTCTGCATCCAAGCAACTTTTTTTTATCCGATTGACTTGAAACTCATTTTGTTAGGATAGTTAGTAAGATAAATTGAGATGTCATTTTGCGATGTTGGAAAAATCGTCAGTAGGTTCGGAAAACACCAGGAAAATTCTGCATCCGAAATTCGGTTTCATCAAGCCATCTCGGCTAGCTTACCCTAAATCCTTGCTGGAATCAAATTTAAATTTAGGGCACCCAGACTCCTTGTCGGCCAGGGCTTGTCGCTGGCGGTTTGCCAATCCTGTTGTCCTTTGAACTTTTTAGTCTTTGTCAGGCTCAGGGCGGGGCGCGGTATCTCCTGCGGGCGTTTCTAAATTTCTCCCGACACTCTTTTTTTATCACTGGGCACTTGCACGTTTTTACCTTTCGGCAGGCAGAACTAGAGTGTCCGCGGCGGCCACCAAAATTCTGCAGCTGCCTCCAGAGCCTGTAGCTTTGTGGTCGCTGCTCTTCCTGTCTCGCCTTCTCTTGTATGCCGGGTTGGACGTATTTGCGCCCGCGATTTGGCGCGTGACTGCTCCCGGTTTCCGCGCTCAGCTCTCTGCCGAGTACGTGCGTTTGCGGCTGACCAATGGGGGTGGGCTCTGCCTGACGCTTGCGGCTGCCGTTCGGTTGTGTTGGTGTCCACCTGAAAGTGATGGCCCGTGAATTAATCGTGCTTGTGGCTATTAGGGATGACCCATGGGGTGCTCACGAGTGCTAATCAAATTAAACTATGTTTCTTATGGGGCTTGGCCAAATAAAAATATATATTCCTGTTCATCTAAGAATGAGGATAATTCATCAACTTAAATCTAATAACAGTTCCAAAATGAAATGAGGATAATTCATTTGGGTCTTCAGCTAAATCTAAAGAATATTAGAAATCTTTAGATATTGTGGGAGGTGGTAGAATCACCTAGTATAAGAAATAGAGATAGCGATAACGAAAAGGATAACGATAATTATAATGATAGCGGTTCCCGGAAAATTCTGCATGAAAAAACACTATATTTTCTTCCAATTGACTTGAAATTTGGTTTGCAAGGATAGTGAATCAAATAAATTGAGATGTCATTTTCCGATGTGGGAAACTTTGACCGTAGGGTCGAAAAATTCTGCATAAAAAACACTATATTTCATCCGATTGACTTTAAATTTGGCTTGTAAGAATAGTAAGTGAAATAAATTAAGATGTCATTCATTTCCGATGTTGGAAAATATGCCCTATAACAACTATTTCTCCCGATTGACTTAAAACTCGGTTTGTAACAATAGTATGTGAAATAAACTGAGAAGTCATTTTCCGATGTTGGAAAATTTGACCGTAGGGTCGGAAAATTCCCGGAAAAACGCCAGAAAAAATGTTTACCAGGAAAATAGGGTTTTTCATTCGATTAACTTGAAACACGCTTTGTAAGCAAAAGTTTTGCGAGAAAGTTTGACACGTATTTCCCCGATCTCGGAAAATGAGACCACAAGAAAAATTCACGAAAATTCGATTTGCAAAAGCCTATTTTTGATCCAAATGAAGATAACGAAAATTCCACAGTTACAGATTACTGTAAGGGTGGTCCGGTCCTCCAACGGACCAGCAGGTAATTTAGTTGGAGAAACGGCTACCAGGTTGCAGGTTCATTCATTCCGCCCAGTAAATAGATTAAAATGGTGTGGTTTTTGTATTTGAGTTTTTATTATTAAAAGCACTTTAAAATATTGCCATTTTATGTGTGGCTTGTTTGTCTCTTCTTTTGGAACTGATCTAAAGTCTAAATGCCGCGCAGCTACGCTTTTGGAAACGCCGGCAGCGGAACGGCTGTGTTATGTATATAAAAAATCCACAAAGTTGATAACAGCTCTGTGCTGGAGAGAAATGACATGCGCACATAGAACGATATATAATGGCAGCGCCGCTGGCTATGCTCAAATATGCTGACGCTGCGTTTCTGCATGAAATGCTCATCATCTACTCATGTTACTTTTGTTATAAAAAAAGTTATAGCTTATCGCCATGCGTGGGATTTGAAAAAAATGAAATTATGAAATATCAATTTTTAACCTATCCTTATGAACTGTTTGTTTTTTATTCTTATTGTCTGAAATGACTGTATTATCCCTATCGTTGATCTTTTCTACTTGATAAGGTCCAGTATATTTGAAATCTAATTTATGACCTGCTTCGTTTTTTAATAAAACGTTGTCTCCTATTGCTAAACTTATGTCCTTTAATTTAGATTCATATAATTCTTTATTATTTCTCTTATTTTCTTCTAATATAATTCTAGCTCGCTTATATGCTAATTCTAATCTATATTTTGATTCTTTTGCATAGTCATCTATATTTTATAACGGAATAATATGATTTTCCGTGCTGTTAAATGATTTACTAATGCTAGGTTTTCTGCTAAATACTAATTCGTATGGACAATAATCGTGTACTGTGGATGGTGTTGTTTTAAAACAATATACGAAGTATAATAACCAAACGTTCCAATCAGTTTTATCAACTGATATGAAAGAACGAATGTATTCATTGAATGTTCTATGGCGTCGTTCCACAGTTCCTAAAGTCTGGTGATGGTGTGCTGTAGATGTTATGTTTTGAATACCAAGATATTTACATAAATCATTGATAACCGAATTCTTATATTCCGTTCCCATGTCCGTAATAAACGTATTCATTGGACCGTACTTCAGTAGCTTTTGCTACTGTTTTAGCACTTTTGTCGGGTATTGGAATGGCAACAAGGTATTTTGTTAAATCACAAATTAAAGTGATAGCGTATTCATTTTTTTGTTCTGATTTTGGTAATAGACCGATCGTATACACTATTACTCTATAAAATGCCATTAGTGATGTTTCTGTTAAAGTTAGAGTTTTGGTATGTGTTGCAACTTCACATTTTTGACAATTTGGACATTTTCTCACATAAGAGTGTCATATTTTTCCAGTAATAATAGCGTTTTATTTTTGCTGTTGTTTTCGTTATTCCTGTATGTCCTCCTTGAGTTGGATCGTCATGGTATGTAGACAGTATTTCTTCGATTTCTTTTTTATTATCATTTTTTATTGTGGTCACCGGCTGGAGTAGCGCTACTCTTATATTTGTCAATATTTTATTGCCCAAATTATTAAAGGAATCAATTGAAACGTGATCAAAGATTTCTTCGCATGGTGCCATTTTTAGTTGAGTAATTCCATGTATACCGGCTTCTTGTTCAAGCCTTTGGAAAAATTAATCTAAATCAAAAACTCCATTGGTATATAGATCATCAACATGAATTCTTGCAATTACTTTTTTTCCATGTTTGAAGAAACATATTAATAAATTTACTTGCAAGGTCACTACTTTTTATACCCTTGCAAAGGATATTATAATTGCGCTCAGAAGTTTGCAACGAATAGAAATATTCATTTCCGACCCCATAAACTATACATATTCTTGATCAGGGAGACGAGCTAAGTCGATTGAGCTTTGTCCATCCGTCTGTCTGTCTGTTTCTACGCGAACTAGTCTCTCAGTTATAAAGCTATCGAGCTGAAATTTTGCACAGAGTCTTCGTTTTGCTGCACACTACTAATATGTCGGAACCGACCGGATCGGATGACTATATCTCATAGCTCCCATAGGAACAATCAGTCGGAAAGCTAGTTTTAGTATTAAAAATTTTTTTTTTTCAAAGGTAACGTCTCCAAGCTTTGCAATCGTAGGTTTTCTATGTTTTTTTATAATTCTAAAAAGTTTAAATAAAATCGGACAACTATATGGTATAGCTGCCATACAAAAGATATATCTGAAAAACAGTCGTAGTTAGAAAAACTTTTTTGCTTTTAATGGTAGCATCCTGTAATTTTGTGTTTGTTTGTTTCACGTGCTTTCACATAAAATTTTACAAATTTTTGGACAAATCGGATGACTATATCATATAGGGAAAAAGAGTATTTTTTGAAAATATATAAGCACTTGCAAGGGTATAAAAACTTCGGCACTGACGAAGTTAGCTTAGCTTTCTCGTTTAACATCTTCATTTCGAATGACGTTATATATTTTGGGCTTCGAAGTGTTCGGTTGCTTGCGCGATTAAGAATCTATTCCTGCGCAGGATTTTTTCTGTCTACTTTCGTTTTTTGTAGTGACTTATAATATTTGTTTTGTTTTTTATTTATGTTGATCAATGGTTATTCTAGATAACGCATCTGCAACATGATTGTCTTTTCCCTTAAGGTATTCTACTGTAAATTGGTACTCTTCTAAATCAAGTCTCATTCTTGTTAATTTTGAGCTTGGATTTGTCATTGAAAATAGAAACGTTAGTGGTCTATGATCTGTTTTAACTGTAAAATGTTTTCTATATATACTATATATATTGCCCATATTCGACGGACCCATCTGGCAACGCCATAACTTTTGACAGAGATGTCAGATCGCTTAATGACATACCGCGTTTGAAGCATCAGTCCAAGCAGATTTTTAACATGGAACAATACACGCCACGCGAGCGCTCTGAAATAGTTGAAATTTACATTCAACAGAACAAGTCAATTGTGAAAATTGTGAAAATTGTCCGATGAAGACCATTTCACATTGAATGGGACCGTAAATAAGCAAAATTGCCGTATTTACGCCACTGAAAATCCTCAGGAGATTCAAGAAGTGCCTCTTCATGACGAAAAAGTCACAGTTTGGTGCGGCGTTAGTGCGAAAACGGTCATTGGGCCGTTTTTCTTCCAAAATGAAAATGGCCATGCTGTTACCATCAACCAGGAGCGTTATCGCGACATGATGACCAATTTTGTGAGGCCAATTATTCGTCGAAAGCGTATGAGGCAGTTCTGGTTTCAACAAGACGGCGCTCCACCGCACACAAGTCGCATAACAATCGATTTTCTGAAGAAATTGTTTCCGGGCCGTTTGATGTCGAAAAGTGGTGATTTGGACTGGCCACCGCGTTCGCCCGATTTGACGCCGCCTGACTTCTTCTTGTGGGGATATTTGAAGTCAAAGGTTTACGTTAACAAGCCAAGGACCGTAGAAGAGCTCAAGGACAACATTCGTGAAGAAATAGCCGCTATTCCGGCCGAAATGTTGGCGAAAACGATGGAAAATGCTGCAAAAAGGGCACAATACGCCATCAACGCCAGAGGCGGCCATTTGAGAGATATCATATTCAAAAATTGATGTAAACAAATCTACTTAAAACAAATTAAATGATTAAGATTGCCAACCACCAAATTTTTATTTTTTTCTTTGATTTTTTTAAAAAAAACATGGGTCCGTCGAATATGGGCAACCCTGTTATGGTATGAAATAATTTATTGCCTAATGTATTGCTGTTAAATCTTGTTCTGTGGTATTCTTATTGGATTCGCCTTTTGTTAATGATCTAGAAGCATATGCAACTGGAAGTTGTAATCCGTTGCTTTCTTGGGTTAATACGGCGCCACAAGCTTGTTTACTTGCATGCGTGATTATACAAAATTCTTTGGAAAAATCTGGATATTGCAGTAATGTTGGAAACATTGATTTTTCTTTTAAATGATCAAAAGCTTCTTGACATTGAGGTGTCCATTCGAATTTTACATTTTTTTTAACATAAGTGTGTAATATGGAGGGAATAATCCGCGAAGTTTTTGTTAAATCGACGATAATAGTTACAAAATACAACAAATCTTCTAGCACTGTCTGCATCATTAGGAACTGAATAATTTTTTATGACTTCATACTTTTTGTCATCAGGTAAAATTCCTTGACTAGTGCATCTATGGCCTAGAAATGTAACTTCATGCATGAAGAATGTAAAATTTTCACGGTGTAATTTTAAATTATGTTTTCTAAACAATTCAAATACGTCAATTAAATTTTTTAGCATGTGTTTTTCTGAGCAACCGATGACTATTAAATCGTCCATATAAAGGAACGCTTGATAGGGATTTAGTCCTGAAAATGCTATTGTCATCATTCTTTGGAAAGAATTTAGTGCTATTTTTAATCCATAGGGTAATCGTGTGAAACGATAAGAGCCGTTGCTCGTTGAAAATGAAGTTATGTTTCTTGAATCTTCGTTTAGTTCTATCTGATTAAATCTAAACATGAAAAATATTTAGCTCTTCCAAATTGGTCTAGAATATCGTCTATTCTTGGTAATGGGAATTTATCTGCCAATAGTTTCTTATTGATCTGGCGGTAACCAACTACTAGGTGGCGATTATCTTTTTGTGTCTGAGTCAGGTAGTGATTTTTTTGGAACTAAAAGCAATGGGCTGTTGTATTCTGACACTGATGGTTCTACAATGTTATCTTTTATTAATTTTTCAACTTGTTTTACAATTTCGTCTTTTTGACTGTGGGGGTTTCTGCAGTTTTTTATATAGACTGGTTCATCATCTTTCAATCTCAATTCTTGCTCATAGAAATTATTTGTTGTGATTGGTTCTTTTTCCAATCCGAATATGTCTGTATATTTCGAACAATTACCTCTTCCTAGGTAATTACCTCTGAAGTTATTACCTCTATAGCCATGTCCGACTGGGAAAGGATCAGTTGATCAGATGGAGATCCCACTTTGCTACAGTCCTTAACTGTGAGGTATCTACGGCTGCGTCTCGACTTTTTACCGAGCTGCCACAGATTTCTAGCCACCACAGGGTAAGGACAACAGCACCCACAAAACCCGAAATCCTAACGGCCATCCAATCGCTGCCCGACAACAAAGCAGCCGGGGTCGACGGCATACCGGCTGAGTTCTTCAAATGCCAACCGGCAGCGGCGGTGGACTTACTGTATCCGGTAATAAAACGTGCGTGGGAAAATGAAGAGCTCCCCTCGGAATGGTTTGAGGGCATCCTGGTGAAAATCCCCAAAAAGGGCGACCTGCGCGAATGCGACAACTGGCGTGGAATATGTGTGCTGCCAACCATCTCAAAGCTCGTAGCCAAGATAGGATCCAAAACTAGAGAGAGACTGAGAGACACCATCATGGACACCATAGGAGAAGAGCAAGCCGGATTCAGAAAGGGCTCGTCGTGCACGGACCATATAAACACGGTGCGCATCTTGATCGAGCAATGCACCGAATACAGATCAGAATTGCACATGGCCTTTGTGGACTTCGCTAAGGCCTTCGACAGCGTAAGCAGGGAGTGCATATGGCATGGTTTGCGGAGGAGAGGGATACCGGAAAAACTTATTTCCCTAATCAGAGCGACATACGACAGCGCCCAGTGTAGAGTGCTTCACGATGGAATGCTTTCGCAGCCTTTTCCAGTCGTGAGCGGCGTTCGGCAGGGATGTGCTCTGTCGCCCATTCTGTTTATAATGGTGGTCGCAGATGTGTTCGCTACAATGCGTCCTGCTCCCAACAACAGCGGCATAATGTGGTCGATGAATTCAAGACTGCGGCATCTGGACTATGCAGACGATATATGCCTTCTGGCAAATGGGCTAAGCAACCTGGCAACTGCACTAGCCGACCTGGACACCTCAGCAAGATCGGCAGGCCTCAACATTAACAAGGCAAAGACGAAAGCACTCAGCATCCTTTCCACCCAATCCCTGGCTCTGGTTTTGGACGAAGAGCAAGTTCAGCAATTCAGCTACCTGGGTAGCGTAGTCGCTGTTGATGGAGGGACGGAACTCGATGTGGAGTCGCGCCTACAAAAGGCTAAATGTGCCTTTGGGATGCTATCAGCTGTTTGGCGATGCTCGTCATACCCACGCTGGCTCAAAATCAGGCTTTTCAAGTCCAACGTAACGCCAGTGCTCCTATACGGTTCTTCCACCTGGAAAATTACAGCTTCCATAGTGTCAAAACTCCAAACATTTGTCAACCGCTGCCTGCGTCACATATTCTGCATATTCTGGCCTAACAGAATACGAAATCCCGACCTAATCATTCGAGCGAAAATGGAGAGTGTCGGCATGGTAATACGCAGAATGAAATGGAGTTGGATAGGGCACACATTGCGAAAGAACCCGAACACCATCGCAAGGAAGGCAATGGAGTGGAACCCGTTGGACGGACTCGGGAGGGCACCTGGCAGACCCAAAGAAACTTGGAGGAGGACTGTCGGTAGAGAGGCGAAAAGCATCAGGAAAAGTTGGGGAGAACTAAAAGCGACGGCTAACAACAGAGTTCGCTGGAGAGGAGTAGTTGATGCCCTATGTCCCACCTAGGGATTAGAATAGAAGATAGCCATGTCCTCTTTGGGTATATAGTACCGAGCTTGCGTTGCCCGTCATTTCTGTACCACAGTGTATGTATTTGGTAATGGCTTCATTCATTGTTTTGAATGTGCCTGCTTCCAGAATAGTTTTTAACTTACCATGCTCACAGTTATTGATCATGGTCGTTATGGCTTCTTTTGCGCTGAACGTATCAGCATTCTCTGCACTAAGTCCTTCATCGATATACGACGACTCTTAACAATTTACGTAAATTTTCCATTTCGTTTGTAAATTGTGTGGTTGTTTTTCCTTTTCTTTGTAGGTGCAATTTTTTTCTGTCGAATTCAGGGATTGCTTGGGCAATTTTCTTTAAATATGCCCTGTCGGCTACTGACTTGTCTGTCATTGTGCTTGGCTTTTGTTCTATCACGCCAGAATTTGAATCGGAATCTAGATCTGACAACTCTGGTAATGTTATAACAGCAGGAATTGTCAAATTATGTATGTCTTTATACCCGTTACTCGTAGAGTAAAAAGGGTACACTAAAGTCGTGCAAATGTATGTAACAGGGAGAAGGAAGCATCTCCGATATCATAAAGTATATATATTCTTCATCAGCATCAACAGCCGAGTCGATATAGCCTGTCCGTCTGTCTGTCCGTCCGTCCGTCCGTCTGTATGAACACCTAGATCTCAGAGACTAGAAGAGCTAGAGCAAAAACATTTTAGATGTAAGCTAGTATTGTCTGTAGGCAGATCAAGTTTGTTTCAAACTTGGGCCACGCCCCCTCCCGGCCTCGCAATAAAAAATGTTGAATAACTCCCACAATTTTTAAGATATCGAGCTCAGATTTTGCAGTGTAGTCTATGTGGCCAATATCTACAATCTCACAAATTTTCAAAAGGATCGAATAATAAATATCAGAGCTAAAAAAATGTTGCATACTTGTCCGAGCCGCATGAAGTTATTAAACACTAATTGAACTGAGTAACGGGTATTTCGAAGTCGGGCAGGGCCGACTTTAACTTACGCTCTCGTTTTCTTCTACTTCGGTATCTGATTCACTTTCATTTTCTTCAATCTCTTCATTCTAAGGAAGTTCATGAAATTTACTTATTTCTATTGTCGAGGGTGTATTTAAAACTGTTGGAATTGAAATGTCTAAATTAAATTTCGTCTTTACAGATACTAAATTTAATCTGAGTTTATTTAAAACTTTCGATACTTGTGACCAATAATTATTAGTCAATTTTTCTCGATGTTCGTATATTATCGTATTCAATAAAGCATTCTATAAGTATGTTTGCGTGTTTATTAACCCTTGTATTTTGTACGGATCTTTTTTGACTTAAGCATTTATAGGATTTGTCTAACCTATTTCTAATATCTCTGATGCTGGTAACTGTTTCCTGCCACTCCATGTAAATAAGAGTTTTGCCTTCCAAGTAATTTCATTTTTCATATATTAATTTGTTTAAATATATATATTTTTTTGTTGTTGTTTTTATACCCTTTTATTGTGTTTGACATATAAAATCAACAACTGAGCTACGCTTGCTATTGTAAGGATCAAAAGGAGAATCCACAGAGATTGTATATCATCTGTGTGATCCATTATTTTTACGTTGTTGACCACGTTGGCCGTATTGTCTTTCGACTGCGTGTCGTCCGAACCAAACCATCCCATTTTGGATATTTGTAAATTAATATATTGTCTGAATCTGAAAATATGTCCCTCTTATTTTTATACCCTTGCAAAGGGTATTATAATTTTGCCCAGAAGTTTGCAACGCATAGAAATATTCATATCCGACCCCATAAACTAAATATATTCTTGATCAGGGTGACGAGCTGAGTCGATTGAGCTTTGTCCGTCCGTCTGTCCGTCCGTCTGTCTGTTTCTACGCGAACTAGTCTCTCAGTTTTAAAGCTATCGAGCTGAAATTTTGCACAGAGTCTTCGTTTTGCTGCACACTACTAATATGTCGGAACCGACCGGATCGGATGACTATATACATAGCTCCCATAGGAACAATCGGTCGGAAAACTAGTTTTAGTATGAAAAACTAGTTTCTTTTCAATGCAAACGTCTCCAAACTTTGTAATCGTAGGTTTTCTATTGTTTTTTATAATTCTCCCAAGTTTTATTAAATCCTGTATTTGTTTGTTTCTTGTGCTTTTACATAATTCTACAAGTTTTTGTCCAAATCGGATGACTATATCATATAGCTCCCATACGAACGATCGGTCCGAAAATGGGAAAAAGAGTATTTTTGAAAATATTTAAGCGAGCACTTGCAAGGGTATAAAAACTTCGGCACAGACGAAGTTAGCTTGGCTTTCTCGTTTTTTTAAATTTTAAATGTTCGAGTGGAAATTTGTTCCTTTTTATACCCTGTTCCCATTGAAAATGGGAAAAGGGGGATCATGAAGTTGTGCGAATGTATGTAACAGGGAGAAGGAAAATTTTCCGACCCCATAAAGTATATATATTCTTGATCAGCATGAACAGCCGAGTCGATATAGCCATGTCCGTCTGTCCGTCTGTCCGTCTGTCCGTCCGTCCGTCCGTCCGTCTGTCCGTCTGTCTGTCTGTATGAACGCGTCGATCTCATAGACTATAAGAGATAGAGCCACAAATTTTTGCACGAAGGTAGATTTATGCTGTACGCAGATCAAGTTTGTTTCAGATTTGAAAAATTCCACCCCGTCCCCCTTTTATCCCCAAAAAACCTAGACCTCCTCTATAAATCCAAGACCTAAAAAGCCGTCAGATCCACAATTTTCAAGTTAGAGCCTCGTGGTTTAGTATACATCAAGCTAGGCTCAATATCTATCTATTCTGAAAAGTACAATCAGATCGGACCAAAAACACCGGAGTTATAAGCGAAACAGTTGAGCTGATAAAAGCAGCCCGCCCCCCAGTTGTTGATCAGGACTATAAAAGTATTGCCTACATTTAGGATGACATCTTCAAAAATTCAAAAACAAATAAATAAAAATAAATGAACAGGGTATTTTGTGGTCGGGAAACTCGACTGCAGCGCTCTTACTTGTTATTTATATATTTTACGAATTCTTTTTTGTTAATTTTCTTTCATTTTTATTGAAAAAAATCTTCCAAATTGTATCAATATATATTCGCTGTTACTGTGATTTTGTGTTTTTAAATTTCGTTCTAAGACTTTCTATCATTTGTGGAGAGAAAAAAAATGCACATTTTTCCCTACCTAGTTAAAATCTTTTCGGGCCGTTTTCATGGACAGCTCAAAATTACAAGCATTACACAAAGTTGACTTATTTTAAATTGTAATAATAAAAATATTTTTTTTTTGTTTTTTATTAGTAAATTAGTTAGCTTAACTTCTGCCTGCAGCTCCTCTTTTAGGCCTGTGAGAGTGCGATGCCGGTGCTGGACTGCACAGGCTGGTTTTACTGTATTAATGTTCCCACGGTGGCAAAGGGTTGTTTCTCTTGCTCCCACTTTTGGTTTTTATTTGGCTGCTGCTGATGTCCGGGGCCTTTGGGCTCATAGATGCAAGTGTACGCACACGCCGGTGTGTACATTGGGCCTCTGCAATCTGCTGGGCTCTTCTTCTGGAACTTGGGGATCGTCTTTTCTGTTGGTGGTTTGATTTTACTAGTGCCTTTGCATAGTGATTTTATGCCTTTAAATTGGCTTTCAAGTGTTGGGTTTCGATTTTGTGTTTTTGTCTCAAGTTTTCTTTTTAAAAATTGAAGTTCTTCATCTAGATCGCATGATGCTGGTAGATTTTGTGCGTTTAATGCCGTTCTTAACTCGGCAATTTGTTTGAAAATCTTTTTGCGCACACCTCCTTTTCTTTTCGGTTTCATATTATTTCATTTTTATACCCTGTTCCCATTGAAAATGGGAAAAGGGGGATCATGAAGTTGTGCGAATGTATGTAACAGGGAGAAGGAAAATTTTCCGACCCCATAAAGTATATATATTCTTGATCAGCATGAACAGCCGAGTCGATATAGCCATGTCCGTCTGTCCGTCTGTCCGTCTGTCCGTCTGTCCGTCTGTCCGTCCGTCCGTCCGTCCGTCTGTCCGTCTGTCCGTCTGTCTGTCTGTATGAACGCGTCGATCTCAGAGACTATAAGAGATAGAGCCACAAATTTTTGCACGAAGGTAGATTTATGCTGTACGCAGATCAAGTTTGTTTCAGATTTGAAAAATTCCACCCCGTCCCCCTTTTATCCCCAAAAAACCTAGACCTCCTCTATAAATCCAAGACCTAAAAAGCCGTCAGATCCACAATTTTCAAGTTAGAGCCTCGTGGTTTAGTATACATCAAGCTAGGCTCAATATCTATCTATTCTGAAAAGTACAATCAGATCGGACCAAAAACACCGGAGTTATAAGCGAAACAGTTGGGCTGATAATAGCCCTCAGGACTAGAAAAGTATTGCCTACATTTAGGATGACATCTTCAAAAATTCAAAAACAAATAAATGAACAGGGTATTTTGTGGTCGGGAAACTCGACTGCAGCGCCCTTACTTGTTTTTCCCACAATATTTCCTTCGAAACACCAAACACTTTACTCACTCAGAATTTTATTTTTGTCCAGCTCTCCAAGCCATGTAAAGGTCATATATCTATAATATCTTCACGGTCGCCATGTAAAGGTGGTCCGGTCCTCCAACGGACAAGCAGGTAATTTAGTTGGAGAAACGGCTACCAGGTTGTAGGTTCATTCATTCCGCCCAGTAAGTAGATTGCTGGTTGGCGAAAATTTGTTTTCGATTTTTTTTTCATATTCTTATAGCTTGGATATTTGAGAATATTGTCTTAAATGGGTTTTTTGAAATTCGAAATACTTTAGGAGATATGGCCTTTTTTGTCCAGCAATGTTTTCGCAAAAATGCGATTTGCTCAGTTTGACTACTTTTTGAATGCAACGGTTTGAAGCAACCACCGAATTTCGTTCAAAGCGTTCTTTTCAGATTCGCGTTTGCTGGTATTGCAGACTGATATATGTAAGTATTTCACAAAAAAAAATGTTTTATTGAGTTCTGAACCGGTTTTGATGAAACAAAATGCAATCGACGCAGAATTGTCACCATTCTGGCCCCTACCTCAATCATAATTTTAAAATTTTTTTTACTATTTTTTTCTTACACTAAACTACAAAAAACAAGAAAGAAAGTCGGTCAAGCCCGACTATAACATACTCTGTACCAAGAAAATTTGTCTTTTGATCATAACTCGAAAACCGTTCATCCGATCTTCTTCATTTCTTTGGCAGATCGATAAGTTATCCTAATAACTAAATATGTCCAGAAGGAACAAGCCATCTATCTTCAAAACTGAGGGAGATATGACGTTTTTTCTAAATTGCGGGGGCGGGAGGGGGCGTGGCCAAAATTAAAAATAAACATGATCTGCCTGCAGACATAAGAAGCATATGTCCCATACATGTCAAACCTCTATCTCTTACCATCTCTGAGATCTGTGCGTTCATACGGACAGACAGACAGACGGACAGACGGACGGACGGACAGACGGACAGACGGACATGGCTATATCGACTCGGCTGTTGATGCTGATCAAGAATATATATACTTTATGGGGTCGGAGATGCTTCCTTCTGGATGTTACATACTTTTGCACAAACTTATAATACTCTATGTACCTTCGGTACAGAGTATTAAAATGGGCCAAAATCGATTTTTCATTATACAATTTCCGCCATTTTGTAAAAACAAAATCGCAAAATTATGATTGAGGTAGGGGCCAGAATTACATCTGTTCTGAATCTAACGCCGTTTACTTTTTCCATTTCGGATGATCCGAAGTGGAGTTATCCATGCCGCCAGCAGCTTACCTTTTTTTCGATGTCCAACTTCGAAGGCCGACCATTTTTTGAACAGCCCACGTACAAAGGAAAAAAATTGTTTATTATTTAATTCAATATGTTCTTAATACAATAAAAAAAAACAGAATTTAAATAACTATTACCGTTTTCAAATAAGATTTTTTTTAAAAAAGGCCCAAAAACAGCCTTCCAACCAGCAATACCCCCTTAAAATGGTTTGGTTTTGGTATTTGAGTTTTTATTATTAAAAGCACTTTAAAATATTGCCATTTTATGTGTGGCTTGTTTGTCTATTCTTTTGGAACTGATCTATAGTCTAAATGCCACGCATCTACGCTTTCGGAAACGCCGGCAGCGGAGCGGCTGTTTTATGTATATATTTTTTATTTTTTGTATGTATTAATAGTCGACAAGCAAAGGCTGTCAACAAATTTATAAACACGTTATTAAAAGGCATATTTACTAAGGAAGCATAAAAAAGAAAGCCTAACGAAATTACAAAATAATCTAATAACGACTCCGACTCGGTGGGGGATTTTTATTTGCCGGTCCGGCCAGCTATGCCCCGATTCACAGCCTGTTGTGGTCAGAGTCGATATTAGAGCTAACAAAACCATTTAATAAATATACAGGCCTGTTTAGTTTTTCACTTACATTAAATTTTCTCTATTTCGACTTGGCTACCTGTTCTGGTTTTCATAATTTGATACAATTACTCGATTTGAATTCACATTGCTTGGAGCATGTGAAATCAGATTTAAGTTCGTAATTTTCATTAAATGCTTTTAAAATAAAGCGAGATATTAAAAAGCTATATTAAAGCACTATTGATTTTTGTATTTTGATTGTTTCATTTCTGATTAAGTTCAGCGAGTTTATAAAAGAAGAACAATTTTTGACTGAAACAGTTAAATTGTAAGTCGAATACCAGAACAGCGAACGCAAATTCGGTCGATTTTAATTTCATTTGAAGTTTAATAAATTAAACTTCCGGAACAGGCCGGAAGAGATGTGAAGAAGTAAGAAAAAAAAGAATAAGAAAATACAGGCTTACAAATAAAGAGAGGAATAAAGGCATAAAAATATAATTAAAGATAAAATGAAAGAGTGACCAAAAATAGAAAATTACAAATTAAAAATATACTTAAATAAAACTAAAAGGATAACCGAAAAATCTCTGACCCGGTGGGGGAAGATTTATTAGCCAGTCCGGCAAGCTATGCCCCTATTCACAGCTGGGAGTGGTCAGAGATTTTCACGGAGATAAGTGTAAAGGGACGTTTTTAAGGAGAAGAGAGAGAGATCTGTTTAGAGGAGGTGATAAAGATCGTTGTAGTCTTGTAGTCTGGGCATAATCAGATGTGCATCTAGACAAGATTAAAGGAAAGAAGTTTCTGGTTGGCCTAGAAGGAGCAGAGAAGTTAAGGCGAAGTAAGAGTTCAGAAGAATCTACATCACCGATAATTAACTTGTGAAGAAAAGAAACACATAAGACTGTTTTACGGTTAGCTAGCGAAGGAAGGTCTATTAGCAAGAGTCTTCTGGAGTACGATGGCAAACGGAGGTTAGGGTCCCAATTTAGGCCACGAAGGGCAAAAAGAAAAAATTGTTTCTGAACTGATTCAATACGATCAACATGCGGACACCATACGGATGAACAGTATTCAAGAGTGGGACGAACTAGAGCAGTGTAAAGTAGTTTTGTGGTGTAGGGATCATTAAACTCCTTCGACCAACGCTTAATGAATCCAAGTACACCATTCGATTTATTAACAATAATGGAGATATGGGGATTAAAGCTCAATTTGGGGTCAAGCAGAATTCCAAGATCAACGACAGACGAAATACGTTGCAACGGTGGAAAGTCATAAACATGCACTTAGTGATTTTAAAAACGAAAGAAGGGAAGTTTCGGAAATTTCGTGATCACATATAGAGTTGGAAGAAGTAATGTTATAAGGATAAGAAGTGTACGCATATTGGACAGAGGAATAAGTTGATTGGAAGAACTCAGTGGGCAAGTCAACAGCTGTGGAATCATTGCCAGCCTATTGGTTAACCAGAAAAAAAGAGGAAGGTAAAGAAGAAGATCTACGCTTAGAGTTCACTAAGCTATAGAATTGCTTTGGATCCTGTGCGAATTGAATTTTGCACCGAGCAAAATAAAAAGTGTAAAGTTAGATTTTGCTATTGAATATTTATACTTTTTACAGCATCTGGACTTAATGTTTTTCAAATTAGATAATCTAGGACAGTACCAAGGGGGATTTTTTTTTTTTTAATTTCCCAATTGTTTTGTATTTTGTCTATTTTTGTTGACATTACTTACATTTATAACGCTAGAGGGGTTTTCTTAATCTTATACATACATCTACATATAACATTGGCTTGACAGGATTAATTTAGGTTACATTATAGTATTAACAGTTTGGACAAGATACTTAGTACACAATTAAAATATCAAATTAAGTCTACAGGACGATTTCTTTTAAGTCTGCGAGGTCGAAGGAGTTCCAGTGCTGGGATTACGTTTATTTCCTCGTTTTCGTGCGCATTTATTTTGGTTTGGTGTCTTCTTGCAGCTTTTATTATTTCGTCCTTTACAGTTGGTACATTTAGTTCTTTATGAATATCGTCATCAGATATGTATATAACGGGGAGCGTTGAGAATAGCGCGTATTATTTTAGATTGTTGACTTTGAATTATATTATATAAGAGAGAATTAATAGACTAGTAGAAAAAGGTAATAGCAAAAGCTAAATCAACCGCATTGTACATTGGAGACCAGTCTGTTGCACAAATGAGTTGACTTAGCAAAGTGAAGTTTCCTTTACGGAAGCAACGAGGAGGTATATTGGGGATTTTGGAATTTGAAAGGGCAGGTCCAAGTAATGAAAGCGATAGGATGGTAAGAATCTTCGGGTAGTGATAGAGGGGAGACCTAGAGACACTGGCATTGGTGCTATCAGTGACAAAAATAAGATCTAACAATTTATTTAAATTGTTTTGTACAGGATTAATTTGAAAAGAGAGACATGTCAATCAGACAATCTAAAAAATCATGCTGTACTGATGGTACAAGGTAAGTCGACCTATTAGGCTTTGACCATGTGATGTTGGGCAAGTTAAAATCACCTACAACAAGTGTGTCAATGTCCCGTAAGTGGGCTAAAACATCTTTAATGCAGGATATATATGGTGCATATAAATACCAATATCGGACGAAGGTGGGATATAAAAACAAGTAATAAATAAAAACAATAATGGAAAAGTTACCTTTACGGCAACAAATTCAACAACCACAGGCTTATCAACAATGATCAGTTCGGAACTGTGGCTGGTCTTAACTGCGATCAGTACACCACCACCTTTGCGATCTGGTCGATCATGTCGCTAGATAAAGAAATCATTTGAGAAGATTTCACAATCAGGAATTAAGGATTTTAGCCAAGTCTATGAAAATGCAACTATGTCAAATTCAAAAGATGCACTATTCAAAAATAACTTATGGAGCTTAGATAAAAGGCCCCTAACGATTAGGCAATAAGAGGATCTCGCTTAGTTAGTTTGTGCATTTTGTCAAATTTATTTTTCACTTCGATGACATCCGCGCGAAATTAAATTGTTTGTCAGCTCACAAAGGGCATGATCAATTCAAAGCACCACAATTCTTTTTAGGCGAGTAAACTTTGTCCAGATCACGTCCACTTAGCCCAGCACATTTAATTTGCTTACTATTGTCGCACAACCGAAGTTGTTCCGACTCACTTGCATTCTTAAATGTGCAAGACTTTTTGCAGCACGACATAATGCACCAAATTTATCAGAGGGCCTTAAAACTAAAGAGAAAGAGGAGCAAAGCGCGTATCAAGAAATCAAAATAAAACAAAAACATCCACAGAGCGCAATTCGATAACGAGCGTTATTAGCTTTGAGAGCAGAGCAAACAACAAAGCTGAGTGGGAGTTAAGCACAAAAAGAAAAGAATATGCACAAGCGATCGCACACACAAACCTGTGTAAAGAGGGGGAGTTTCTAAGCAAGCAAATCAAAAACACTAATAAAATACACAGCACAGACGCCTCAATAATAAAATTTGATAAATTAGCAATGTTAAGATGCACAACTGAAAAGAAAAGCACAAACCGATAGTGGGCAGCACTAATAAAATTAATTACGTTAGATTTGCGACAAAATTGGCACGTTAAACGACACAAGAAAAAAATTTTTATGGTCAAGTCCGTAATAAATTTAATAAACGGAGACAAAAAACCCCAGCCGCTTTTCAAAGTTGAGCTGAGCCCGGAAGACATAGCTGAAGTGCACCCCATTTTCAAACTACCTTACTTATTGCACCGCAGATTTACTGTAGAGGAACCGCACAAACGCACAAATCCAGTGCAATGTACCAATTGCCAAGAATGTAGATACACCAAATCCTACTGCGATCCGCGATCTGTTTGTGTGGCATACTGAGAGCTGCACAATACTGCTTCATGCCCCGCAAACAAGGAGAATCCATCAGTCAAAAAATACAGTATGTAGAAGTCGGGGCGTTTCCAGGCCAATCCAGTGAAATAAACTTAGTCAGGTTGTTGAGTTTTTATTTGTTAACTTTATAAGGTGAGGCACAAAGTGCACTCGGTCTTCGATGTGTTTGTTCTTCGCACCAACTTCAGATTGATTGCTTAGAATTATGTTACGCTTTGCTTAATCTAAAGTCGCGCAGCTACGCTGTCAGAAACGCTGGCAGCGGAGCGACTACATTATGTGTAATTATATATTTGAAGTTAATTATTAATTTTTTTTTTTGTTTATATTTTTTTTTTTTAAATAACTTAATATAATTATTGTAATTTAATGATTGAATAAAAAATGAAAATGATATTTTATCTGCATGCATGCGATTTCATAAAATATCTATCCTTATGGACTGTTTGCTTTTTATTCTTATTGTCTGAAATGATTATGTTATCTCTATTTTCTATCTTTTCTACTCTATAAGGTCCAGTATACTTATTTGAAATCTAATTTATGACCTGCTTCGTTTTTTAATAAAACTTTGTCTCCTATTGCTAAATTTATGTCCTTTATAGGCTATTCACACTGAGCACATCTAACATACAACATCCAAAATTATGAATCATTCAAATTTACCCGTACTAAATTTGACATTTTTGCAACGCATTTCCATAAGCCACTGATCCGCTTAATAATTTGACAAAACAAAAATATTTTAATGTTGGCCTAGCCAATAGTTATTATGTATTTTAACTCAGGATGTGGGATGTTAGATGTTAGATGTGCTCAGTGTGAATAGGCTATTACTTTAGAATCATATAATTCTTTATTTTTTCTCTTATTTTCTTATCTCTTGCATGACTCTATATTATATAACGGATTAATATGATTTTCCGTGTTGTTAAATGATTTACTAATGCTAGGTTTTCTGCTAAATACTAATTCGTAAGGACAATAATCGTGTGCTGTGGATGGTGTTGTATTAAAACAATATACGAAATATAATAACCGAACGTCCCAATCAGTTTTATCAACTGATATGAAAGAACGAATGTATTCATTGAATGTTCTATGGCGTCGTTCCACAGTTCCTAAAGTCTGGTGATGGTGTGCTGTAGATGTTATGTTTTGAATACCAAGATATTTACATAAATCATTGATAACCGAATTCTTATATTCCGTTCCCATGTCCGTAATAAACGTATTCATTGGACCGTACTTCAGTAGCTTTTGCTACTGTTTTATCACTTCTGTTGGGTATTGGAATGGCAACAAGGTATTTTGTTAAATCACAAATTAAGGTGATAGCGTATTCATTTCCTTGTTCTGATTTGGAAATGGGCCGATCGTATCCACTATTACTCTATCAAATGCCATTAGTGGTGTTTCTGTTAAAGTTAGAGGAGTTTTGGTATGTGTTGCAACTTTACATTTTTGACAATATGGACATTTTCTCACATAAGAGTGTCATATTTTTCCAATAATAATAGCGTTTTATTTTTGCTGTTGTTTTCGTTATTCCTGTATGTCCTCCTTGAGTTGGATCGTCATGGTATGTAGACAGTATTTCTTCGATTTCTTTTTTATTATCATTTTTTATTGTGGTCACCGGCTGGAGTAGCGCTACTCTTATATTTGTCAATATTTTATTGCCCATATTATTAAAGGAATCAATTGAAACGTGATCAAAGATTTCTTCGCATGGTGCCATTTTTAGTTGAGTAATTCCATGTATACCGGCTTCTTGTTCAAGCCTTTGGAAAAATTAATCTAAATCAAAAACTCCATTGGTATATAGATCATCAACATGAATTCTTGCAATTACTTTTTTTCCATGTTTGAAGAAACATATTAATAAATTTACTTGCAAGGTCACTACTTTTTATACCCTTGCAAAGGATATTATAATTGCGCTCAGATAGTAGATTAACGAACAGCTACATAGACCGACTGGTGTCATGGAATGGCAGCACCATAGGTCGCCTGCGTCAAAAAATCGTCTGAGACTTGCGGAACGCATACTTTTGCAAAGCACTCGAAGCGGAAGAGCAGCTAGCCCATAGCCGTTACATAGAAAAACTATCGCCCAGAAGCACCAAATTTCCCCTATGGAGAGCACATGCAAGCATAAAGCCACCTGCAAAGGTAGACACGCCTTTAAGGGACCAGAGTGGAAGTTGGGCCCGCAGTGACGAAGAGAAGGCAAATGTCTTTGCACTTCACCTTAGAAATGTCTTCCAGCCAAATCCACCAACTAATGGCTATGCACTTCCATTGGTTCTCATCGCGGCACAAACTGACCCAATCAAAGTTCATTCACTTGAAATAAAAAATGCTATCGGAGATCTACAACCCAGAAAAGCGCCTGGACATGATCTTATTACGCCTAAAATGATTATGGAACTTCCAAGTCCTGCCATAACATATATCTCAAGTCTTTTCAATGCGGTACTGCGATGTGGATACTTCCCAACCCAATGGAAAAAGTCCACAATCATAATGATCCATAAACCAGGAAAGGATAAAACCCAAGCGTCATCATATAGACCCATTAGTCTGCTACCTTGCTTATCAAAACTTTTTGAGAAGATCTTACTCCGTAAAATTGATTCCCATGCACAAAATATCATTCCTTTACACCAATTTTGGTTCCGAGCTAAACACGGGACTATTGAGCAAGCCAACCGCATAATTTCAGAGTATTTACAGTTCGTCAAAATGAGTACACAACAGAAGAGTTCACCAACAGAGCCGGAGTATCGCAGGGAAGTGTTCTTGGTCCTTTCCTATACGTACTATACACTGCCGACATACCAACAATACTGGCAGGTTTTCCAGAAATAAGATGTTTGTGCTGTTCGTTTGATTTAATTCCGTGTTTAATGTCTCTTGTCTTTAATGTTCTTTTCATGTGTGTGTGTGTGGCTTACAAAGCGCCATTAAGTTGGCTGCGCTTGCTTACGTTCTACGTTTTGTTTACGTGAATAGGGTTGCCACGCCGCCACCAGTGTTGGCGTGACACGAATATATGACATACAAAATTAAACAATTCTAACAACTAATTAACTCTAATGTGGTTGATCTCCTCTAACATTCTCCCCCCGTTAAAGTCCCAACTTTTAACAATCATTCATGGGGAGGAGAGCTAGCTTGTGAATTGGGCGCCTTAGAATGCCCTTCGATGTCTTCACGTATGCGACGCGCACTTGGCCATCCCTTCCTGTAATTACAGCGACCACTCGAGCTAGCGGCAAGTTGTCTTCGTGTATGATGACCAGTTGACCACTTCCAAGTTCGCCTGCTTTTTAGACCACTTTGTCCGCTGCTGAAGAGTGTGAATGTAGTCTCGGTGCCACAAACACCAAAACTGTTGCTTGAGGTAAGCAACTCTTTGCCACCTATCTAGGTAGCGTCTTCCCTTGCTGTCGTCTGGGTTGAAGAGTCGTTCATCTGGAGCTGCCATAAGACTCGAGCCAATTAGCAAGTGAGCTGGAGTGACTGCTTCAGCATCATTTGGGTCATCAGATGCTGGTGCAATTGGCCTTGAGTTTAAGATCGCCTCCACCTCGATGAACACGGTTTGCAGCTCCTCGAACGTCAAGTTTTCGTTTGCGATCGTCTTGAGAGCCAGAGTCTTTGCTGATTTTACGGCTGCTTCCCAAATTCCGCCAAAATGGGATGCTCTGGGGGGTATAAAACAAAAATCAAAACCTTTACAAGTGCTATAAGAATTTAGGAAGTTTATAGACACATCGCTAAGCATTTGATCCTTGAGATCCTTCAGTTTTGCAGCTGCGCCTACAAAGTTGGTTCCATTGTCACAGTAGAGTCTTAATGGAACACCTCGACGAGCGATGAATCAACGAACGCAGAGTAGAAACGCCACTGACGATAGCTCGGACACCAGCTCAATGTGAATTGCCTTCGATGTGAAGCCGACGAAAATTTCTGCGTACGTCTTGCCTCGTATCTTGTAGATGGTGAAAAATGGTCCGCAGAAATCCATTCCAGATATTTAAAATGGACGATTCTCACGCAGTCTGTCGGCAGGCAAGTTCCCCATAATTTGATTCATCAAATGCGGCTTGTACATCTCCGTACAATCTGTCTGACTGCTTCTCTGGCATTTATGACCCATATCTTTTGGCGAAGCAGCGCTAAGAGTACCTTAGGTCCAGCATGATGGTTTCTTCGATGCAGAAATTCTAGATACAACTTCAGAATCGATGTTCCTTTGGCAGAATTGTTGGGAATTTTGCGTCGAAAGGTAAATCCGAATTGGTCAATCGTCCCCCCACTCTCATCACACACACTGTTGAATTTCCATCGCTGACTTCTTGTAGAAATGGTGAAAGACATTGCATCCTCGGCTGTAACGATTTGCCTCTTTGCAGTGCCTGAATCTCAGTTGAGTAGGAGAGTTGCTGGATTTGTGCCTCGATTTTCCAGAACGTCCGCTCAATTTCCTCTGCAGGGATGTGTAATACGTCCTTCACCTCGAGTTGTGGGTTTGGTTTGATCCGATTTGTGACACGGTACATATAGGCAATGATTCGAATTAGCTTTATATACGATGAGTGTTGGTTGATAACCGACTCCAATACTGTCGTTTCTTGAATTTTACATGGAAGTGCTGCCCTGCTGCGCACTTCAATTGGTGCTGGAAGAGGCTCACGCAGCTCTGGCCAATTTTCCGATGGCTCCTTAAAGAAATTGGGTCCTCCAAACCACATAGTGGTCAGTAGATCGGCTGATCTGCACCCTCGCGATACGATATCCGCAGGGTTTTGAGCTGATGGCACATGTTTACAGGTAATTTTCTGATTGTGATCCTGAAGTTCCGATATCCTGTTGGCAACGAAACATTGTAATTTTGATGCGTGCATAGTCATCCACTGAATTACTATCTTCGAGTCTGTCCAAAAATACACGACTGTCGTATAAGCTTGCAGCTTGTGTGCAAATTTTCTCCATGTCCGACTAAGTAACAACGCTGCACACAGTTCTAGCTTTGGTAACGACTTGACTCGAATTGGGGCTACCTTGGATTTGGCCACTAGGAGGTTTACTGCGACTTCATGCTCCATCTGCGTGCGAACATAAATGCAGCATCCGTAAGCTCTTTCTGATGCGTCTGCATAGCCATGAATCTCGCAAGGAAAAGTTGTGGATGTGGACACGAAACGTTGTATTCGTACATTCGCCACCTCACGTATGTCTTCTAGAATCTCCCTCCATGTTGAGAGCTGCTGCCCATCAATTGGCTCATACCATTGAAGATTCTTTAGCGTTAGATCCTGCAAAAAGATATTGCCCCGTATGACTAGAGGACTTATCAGACCTAACAGATCGAAGATTCGAGCAACCACTGATAAAACAGATCTCCGAGTTACGGTTTCATCATCTTTTATTTGGTATCGAAAGACAAATACATCGCTGTTAGGTTGCCATGCTATTTCCAGTGTTTTCGTAAACTCTTGATCATTGAGCTCGATAAAAACTTCATTCGCTGAAGTGGCAACAATCTTCCTTGAATTGCTGGCGAATTTTGTGAGTTGTAATCCAGCCTTGGACAGAATTCGTACAACTTGATCTTTTTTCTGCTGTAGCTCCTCTTCGTCATTAGCGCCAGTCATCCCATCATCAACATATAGATCTGACCGAAGCACCGATGCACCAATGGTATATTCAACCTCGTGAATCTCTGCTATATACTGCAAAGCTCTGATTGCAAGATGCGGTGCAGCTAAGGTACCATACGTCACTGTGTTGAGCTAAAACGTTTCCAAATCGCTGTTTGGGTCAGATCTCCACAAAATTAACTGAAAATTCCGATCTTCCTCGTGTATTGTAAATTGCCGATACATCTTGGCAATGTCTCCTGTTAGGGCAAATTTATTCAGTCGGAATGATAACAGTGTCGTGATTAAATCTTGCTGAATGGTTGCTCCTACCATCAGCAAGTCATTTAACGATTTTCCTGATGTCGTTTTTGCCGAACCGTCATAAACAACGCGAAGTTTTGTAGAAAGGCCCTCTGGCCGCAACACGCAGTGATGAGGAATGTAGAAATGAGGCCGGCTGTGATCCACATTTGATGCCACCGACATGTGACCTAACGACATATACTCATCCATGAAGTCAACGTATGCTTGTTTGGGTTGCTCGTTTCTGCTAAGCCTTTTTTCTACTGCAATGAACCGTTTTTGAGCAGTTTCGAAAGAGTTTCCTAGCTCATTTGTCGAAGCCTTGAACCGTAGTCTCACTTGTATTCTTCCATCTTCTTGTATCAAAACGGTTTTGCAAAAATGTTCCTCACAGGCTTGTTCTTCATCAGTTCGTATGCCATGTTACCACCAACTATCCATCCATATTCCGTATTCAACAAACACGGCATGTTGTCTCCCAAACTTAGCTTTCCTTCCCTCACAGCTTCAAAAAATCCTTCTGTGTTGATAAGAACGTCTATTTTCGATGAAACATAGAACTGCGGGTCTGCTAATATTATGTCATCGGGTAAATTCCACTTGAGCGTTATTTGGGTCTCATCTGGCTGCTTAGCACATATCGTTTTGATGATAGAAAAGTTTGAGGACCATTCAAATGCCGAGTGACGTGATCAGAGTGTAGCGAATACATTATGATGGATTTTTTGCCTCAAATCAGAAATTCCACTGACTTCCTGGTGCACACGAATCTTCTCAAGTTGAAGTCTGTTTGCTGTCTCCTCTGTTAAAAAGCTAACTTCAGAGCAGGAGTCTAATAAGGCACGAGCTGGGTGGAATTGACAAAATTTGTCCTTAATCTGCACGACTGCTGTTGGAATGATACCTTTCTTGATCGTACGAGCTACTAATGTGACTCCGGACTGCATTCCATGCCCGGATCCTGACAAATCTTGAATATTGGGTTGTGCTGATGATATGTGCAGACTAGGATTTGGCTGTGATCGAAACTTGAGCAGCAAAGTGTGATGCTGCAAACGATATACCTTGCACATTGACTTAGATTGACAATCCTTGACTTGATGAGCCTTTCGAAGACAGTTGAAACATGTTCCAGCCTTTTTTACATGATCAGCTCGTTGCTGTAGTGACAATTCTGCAAATTCCTTGCAGCTACTAATGAAATGGGTATTTGAATTGCAGTGGAAGCAATCCGCATTAGTGGTTACGAACGACTTTGATCCCATTTGCTGTTTGGCTTTGTGCCTAAGATCCTTATGAGAGAGAGAGACTCTTGTGAGTAATTGACGTGTTTTTTTGTGCTCCGCAACAATTAATTTCTTGTGTCGTTTAACGTGCCAATTTTGTCGCAAATCTAACGTAATTAATGTGTGTTTTTGTTTTTGTTTTTTGTTGATTTTTTGATACGCGCTTTGCTCCGCTTTCCCTTTAGTTTTGAGACCCTCTGATAAATTTGGTGCATTATGTCGTGCTGCAAAAAGGCCTGCACATTTAAGAATGCAAGTGAGTCGGAACAACTTCGGTTTGTTACCTGCTGGTTGTGCGACAATAGTATGCATATTAAATGTGCTGGGCTAAGTGGACGTGATCTGGACAAAGTTTACTCGCCTAAAAAGGATTGTGGTGCTTTAAATTGGTCATGCCCTTTGTGCGCTGAAAAACAATTTAATTTCTCGCGGATGTTTATCGACGTGAAAAATAAATTCGACAAAATGCACAAACTAGCTAAGCATCTCGCAAGCGAGTTTCTCGCCAGTTCCGAGATGCTTAGTGAGTATAAGTTCGAGTCACCACCCCCGCGTCGGTTGGAGCCTCAATTTTTAGATGTGCCACCACCCGTGTCAGGCAACTCGAACCAATCTTCCCCCAATTGCACTGAAAGGTCTCCAACTATTTCATTGTCTGTCTCACCAGGCAATATGCTTGATTTGTCTCCTTTCCCCTCCCCGAATCAAGCTGTTGGAAATCGTGCAGATAATCCTGCTTCTGTCCGTAGATTCGAGCAGTCCCCATTAATGTCGACTGAACCTGTGGGCAGTGTTTCCGTCTGCGTTCCCATTCCAGCTCAACCTACTCTACTGTCCGTGATAGCACCGCGTAAGCAAGTATTTGTGTCTAGGTTGTCTCCGGAAACTACTTGCGAGTCAATTGCTGCATACATTGCGAGCAAATGCTCAGCAAGTGTTTCTATTTCAAAGTTTAGTTTTGCTCAACCCCGTGACATAGCTTCGTTTAAGTTAAGTGTTCCGTCTGAATCATTTCCAATCATATGTGACCCAGCATTCTGGTTGCCAGATATGATTGTGCATGAGTTCAGGCAAAAAAATCCAATGAGGCCGATGCCAGTCAACTTGCCCTCATTTAGTTCATCCTCACGTGTAGCGTCTACTAGGGTTTCAAAAAACTAGTTCCGTCCGTCTGTCCTCTCATTGCCTATCAAAACGTTAGGGGCCTTTTATCTAAGCTCCATACGTTATTTTTGAATAGTGCATCTTTTGAATTTGACATAGTTGCATTTTCAGAGACTTGGTTAAAATCCTCAATTTCTGATTGTGAAATCTTGTCAAATGATTTTTTTATCTAGCGACATGATCGACCAGATCGCAAAGGTGGTGGTGTACTGATCGCAGTTAAGACCAGCCACAATTCCGAACTGATCATTGTTGATAAGCCTGTGGATGTAGAATTTGTTGCCGTAAAGGTAACTTTTCCATTATTTTTTCTATTTATTACTTGTTCTTATATCCCACCTTCGTCCGATATTGAAATTTATATGCACCATGTAGCCTGCATTAAAGATGTTTTAGCCCACTTACGGGACATTGACACATTGGTTGTTGTGGGTGATTTTAACTTGCCTAACATCACATGGTCAAATCCTAATGGGTCGACTTACCTTGTACCATCAGTACAGCATGATTTTTTAGATTGTCTGCTTGGCATGTCTCTTTTTCAAATTAATCCTGTACAAAACAATTTAAATAAATTGTTAGATCTTATTTTTGTCACTGATAGCACCAATGCCAGTGTCTCTAGGTCTCCCCCTCTATCACTACCCGAAGATTCTTACCATCCAACACTGGAAGTCTCGCTTTCAATATTTGGACCTGCCCCTTCAATTTCAAAAATCCCTAATATACCTCGTCGTTGCTTCCGTAAAGGAAACTTCACTTTGCTAAGTCAACTCATTTGTGCAACAGACTGGTCTCCACTGTACAATGCGGTTGATTTGAATTTTGCTCTTACCTTTTTCTACGAGTCTATTAATTCTCTCTTAGATATCTGCATTCCTAATAGCGTCGCTTCCACCACGTCACTTAATCCCCCTTGGTACTGTCCTAGGTTATCAAATTTGAAAAATATTAAATCTAGATGCTTTAAAAAGTATAAACGTACTGGTTCTGCGATGGATTTTTCTAAATATTCAATAGCAAAATCTAACTTTACACTTTTTAACTCCGAGTGCTATAACAATTATCTTGCTCGGTGCAAAATTCAATTCGCACAGGATCTTTGTGAACTCTAAGCGAAGATCTTCTTCTTTACCTTCCTCTTTTTTTCTGGGTAACCAAAAGGCTGGCAATGATTCCACAGCTGTTGACTTGTTCGCTGATTTCTTCCAATCAACATATTCCTCTGCCCATTATGCGAACACTTCTTATCCTTATAACATTACTTCTTCCAACTCTATATGCGATCCCGAAATTCCCGAAACTTCTCTTTTTTCATTTTTAAAATCACTAAAATCCTCATTTTCTCCCGGGCCTGACAACATTCCTAGCTGTGTGCTCAAAGAGTGTTCTAGTTCTTTATGCCAACCATTGCTAAAGCTTTTCAATCTATCACTCAAGTCGTCTGTCTTCCCATCTCTTTGGAAAGAATCTTACATTATTCCTCTCCATAAAAAGGGTGGGAAGTCGGATATTTCAAATTACAGAGGCATTGCTAAGCTTTCCGCCATTCCGAAATTGTTTGAAGAGATTATAACCTCCACATTGCAGCATTACTGTAGATCTATTTTGTCACCTTTACAGCATGGTTTCATAAAGCGTCGGTCAACAACGACCAATTTGCTCGAATTTACTTCATTAGTTAATGATGGATTCCTTGTGAAAAGGCAAACTGATGTCATTTACACTGACTTTAGCAAAGCCTTTGACTCTGTCAACCATGATCTTCTCCTCTTTAAGCTTGATCGATTAGGATTTCCCTCTTCTTTTCTGCTTTGGGCTTCGTCCTATCTAAAAGATAGAACTCAAAAAGTTCTGCTTCGTTCTAACACTTCAAAACCTGTGACTGTAACCTCTGGTGTACCTCAAGGTAGCCACCTGGGTCCTCTGTTCTTCACTCTATTTATCAATGATCTTCCTACAATATTATCATATTCTCGGATACTCATGTATGCCGATGACGTTAAACTTATTTTATCTTTCAACAACCCGATTCAGTCTATTGGATTGCAAGATGATCTTAACTCCTTGCAGTCTTGGTGCTTGGTAAATCATTTGCATCTGAATTGCTCCAAGTGAATGTTTATGACTTTCCATCCATTCCATTCCATTCCATTCCATGTTGATCGTATTGAATCAGTTCAGAAACAATTTTTGCTTTTTGCCCTTCGTGGCCTAAATTGGGACCCTAACCTCCGTTTGCCATCGTACTCCAGAAGACTCTTGCTTATAGACCTTCCTTCGCTAGCTAACCGTAGAACAGTCTTAGGTGTTTCATTTCTTCACAAGTTAATTATCGGTGATGTAGATTCTTCTGAACTCTTACGTCGCCTTAACTTCTCTGTTCCTTCTAGGCCAACCAGAAACTTTTTTCCTTTAATCTTGTCTAGATGCACAACTGATTATGCCCAGCATAATAGATTTCGGGTTTTATGTCAAGACTACAACGATCTTTATCACCTCCTCTCAACAGATCTCTCTCTCTTCTCCTTAAAAACGTCCCTTTACACTTATCTCCGGGAAAATCTCTGACCATTCCCAGCTGTGAATAGGGGCATAGCTTGCCGGACTGGCTAATAAATCTTCCCCCACCGGGTCAGAGATTTTTCGGTTATCTTTTTAGTTTTATTTTAATATATTTTTAATTTGTAATTTTCTATTGTTGGTCACTCTTCCATTTTATCTTTAATTATAGTTTTATGCCTTTATTCTCTATGTATTTGTAAGCCTGCATTTTCTTATTCTTTTTTTCTTACCTCTAGACATCTCTTCAGGCCTGTTCCGGGCTTCACATAATTTATTAAACTTCAAATGAAATTAAATTCGAACGATTTTGTGTTCGCTGTTCTGGTATTCGACTTGCAATTTGACTGTTTCATTTCCAAACAATCAAACAATTTGAAACAATCAAAATACAAACTCTGCAATAGCTTAATATAGCTGTTTAATATTATATCTCGCTTTATTTTAATAGCACTTAATGAAAATTACGAACTTACATCTGATTTCACATGCTCCAAGCAATGCGAATTCAAATCGAGTAATTCTATCAAATTATGAAAACCAGAACAGGTAGCCAAGTCGAAATAGAGAAAATTTAATGTAAGTGAAAAACTGAACAGGCCTGTATATTTGTTGTTAAATGGTTTTGTTAGCTCTAATATCGACTCTGACCACATCAGGCTGTGAATCGGGGCATAGCTGGCCGGACCGGCAAATAAAAATCCCCCACCGAGTCGGAGTCGTTATTAGTTTATTTTGTAATTTTGTTAGGCTTTCTTTTTATGCCTCCTTAGTAAATAAGCCTTTTTATAACGTGCTTTTAAATTTGTTGACAGCCTTTGTTTGTCGACTATTAATAAATAAATAAATAAATAAATAAAAATCTGCTGGACGACTGCTACTCAGCTGACTTTCCAGAAGTTGACATCTGCGATTTAGAGTGGAGCAGCAATCATCCCATGATGGTAACTTTTCGAAAGTTTGCTCTTCATTATATTTGGTTTTGGTCTGGGTATCTACCTTCGAAAGAAGCACGTGAATCATGACGTTATTCATGACCTCCTTAGCAGTTCTCAACGAAAGAAGTGATCCGCAGATTTCAGAAGCTTTATCGACTAGCCTTTGTAGCTCCGCCGGATCTGGTTGCGATAATGGTGGCAGTGCAAATAGACTTGATATGCACTCCATAAATATAAGCACGTCATTATCATATCTTTTTTTTAACCGATCTAATGCCTTTTTGTAATTTTCTTCAGTTATTTGAAACGATTGCACTACCTCAAGTGCCGGTCCAGATAAACATCCCAATAAATAATTGAATTTATCCATTTTGGTAATTGCAGGATCATTATGTACCAAGTTGTTGAACGAACTACTAAATCTCTTGTACTCTGCGTATTTGCCATCAAAGGTTGGAAGTTTAATCTTTGGCAAACGCAAATGATGAGCATCTCCGTGTTGCATTGTTGACTCGGAAAAACTATGTTCTGCATTATGAGAGACGTAATCTTAACCTTCGTCATGATAAATAGCTCATCTTACTCTGCTCTACACGTGACAATGCTATGCAAGTTCTCAATTCGTGTCTGAATTTGACACTGTTGACGATAATGTGACTCAAGGATTTGGAGTCGACAATCGAGAACATTTGCATCTTCATTTCCTCCATCTTTACTGACCCTTTGATAAATATTATTTATATGCCGCTCAATGTCGTGCGCTGCGCTCTCAAACTGGTTAATTTCCCATCATTGACGCTGTTCGATTTTGGGTCATCGTCTTTCCCCATGATTTTATTTAAAAAATTACAAAAAATCACAACCAACAAAGTGTACGAGCAGCCCTCGTTTAGAAATTAATTTGTGTGTATGTGTAGATGATGAGTGCAGGTTAGAAGGAATGTTTTACAGATGAAATGTGTGTAATGAGATGAAGTGAAACGAGAGCGTAAGTTAAAGTCGGCCCTGCCCGACTTCGAAATACCAGTTACTCAGCTCAGCTCGGATAAGTATGCAACATTTTTTTAACTCGGCCATTTATTATCCAATCCTTTTGAAAATTGTTGTAGATATTGGCCACATAGACTACACTGCAAAATCTGAGCTCGTTATCTTAAAAATTGTGGGAGTTATACAATATTTTTTATTGCGGGGGCGGGAGGGGGCGTGGCCAAAATTTGAAGCAAACTTGATCTGCCTACAGACAATACTAGCTTACTTATAAAATTTGGTTGCTCTAGCTCTTCTAGTCTCTGAGATCTAGGTGTTCATACAGACGGACGGACGGACGGACAGACGGACATGGCTATATCGACTCGGCTGTTGATGCTGATGAAGAATATATATACTTTATGATATCGGAGATGCTTCCTTCTGCCTGTTACATACATTTGCGACTTTAGTATACCCTTTTTACTCTACGAGTAACGGGTATAAAAATGTGTGGAGCTTTGAAATCCGTTACCAAATGCTATGTGTGTGATGTATGTGATGTATGTGTGTATGTGCGATTGAGATGTGTGCGATTGAAGGTGCATAAGAAAATGTGTGAATATGTGTACTTGTGGTTTTATGCTTTATGTGTATGTGTGTGAGTGTAGAGCGAAGAGACGCCGACCTTTGATCTGGAGGTGTTAGACGAGGTTAGGAAGAAAGCCAGGTTTTGTTGCCACCTCCAGAAAGCCTTGTTGTTGCTGACGATGTCCGATGCAGTAATTGCTGATGGCTGAACGACCCTTGCCGTTCGGATGTGCCCACTTGATCCGCTCCACTAGTGCTGATGCAGGTTGGGTTGAATTCGCTCGATCCTTGATGATTGCTGACCCAACTGTAGCCTCTGTAGGTGGATGGATGCCTCTTGCTGGTCCAAACTTCCCCGTATGTTCCTCCTTCTGAGTACCTTTTGATCAGCTACAACAAAATTATTTCGCAGCCGCCAGCGAATTGTTGAGATTGGACGAGAACTTATCTTCTTGCTGCTGTCCTGTCACGGTCGCCATTAATGTTGCCGCAGTGTTCGGCTCTTATCCCAATCCTGGCAGGTTTTGCAGAAATAAAATGTTTGTGCTGTTCGTTTGATTTAATTCCGTGTTTAATGTCTCTTGTCTTCAATGTTCCTTTCATGTGTGTGTGTGTGGCTTACAAGGCGCCATTAAGTTGGCTGCGCTTGCTTACGTTCTACGTTTTGTTTACGTGAATAGGTTTGCCACGCTTCCACAAGTGTTGGCGTGACACGAATGTATGACATACAAAATTAAACAATTCTAACAACTAATTAGTTGTTGTGGTGTCTAATGTGATTGATCTCCTCTAACAAGTACTTTTGCGGATGATACGGTAATATTAAGCAGATCACGATGTTCAATTACCGCAACAAGACTGTTGGCAAGCCATCTTACCTACGTGGAAGAGTGGCTGGCCAACTGGCGTATTAAAATCAACGAGCGAAAGTGTAAGCACGTGACGTTCACACTCAACAGAAGCACCTGTCCCCAGCTATCACTAAACGCGACTTTGATCCCGCAATCAAACGATGTTGTATACCTAGGTGTACACCTTGATAGAAGGCTCACATGGCGCAAACACATAGACTCGAAAAAACTTCAGATAAAGCTTTAGGCCAACAGCCTTCACTGGCTAATTAACTCCCGTACCCCTCTAAAGCTGGAATATAAATTTATTTATTTATTTATTTATTAATAGTCGACAAACAAAGGCTGTCAACAAATTTGTAAACACGTTATAAAAAGGCTTATTTACTAAAGGAGGCATAATAAAGAAAGCCTAACAAAATTACAAAATAAACTAATAACGACTCCGACTCGGTGGGGGATTTTTATTTGCCGGTCCGGCCAGCTATGCCCCGATTCACAGCCTGTTGTGGTCAGAGTCGATATTAGAGCTAACAAAACCATTTAACAAATATACAGTATTTCACTTACATTAAATTTTCTCTATTTCGACTTGGCTACCTGTTCTGGTTTTCATAATTTGATAGAATTACTCGATTTGAATTCGCATTGCTTGTCAGATGTAAGTTCGTAATTTTCATTAAGTGCTATTAAAATAAAGCGTGATATTAAACAGCTATATTAATATATCTATTGCAGAGTTTGTATTTTGATTGTTTCATCCAACTGATTAAGTTCAGCGAGTTGTTAAAAGAAAAAGAATTTGGAAATGAAATAGTCAAATTGCAAGTCGAATACCAGAACAGCGAACGCAAAATCGTTCGAATTTAATTTCATTTGAAGTTTAATAAATTATGTGAAGCCCGGAACAGGCCTGAAGAGATGTGAAGAGGTAAGAAAAAAAAGAATAAGAAAATGCAGGCTTACAAATACAGAGAGGAATAAAGGCATAAAACTATAATTAAAGATAAAATGGAAAAGTGATCAAAAATAGAAAATTACAAATTAAAAATATATTAAAATAAAACTAAAAAGATATCCGAAAAATCTCTGACCCGGTGGGGGAAGATTTATTAGCCAGTCCGGCAAGCTATGCCCCTATTCACAGCTGGGAGTGGTCAGAGATTTTCACGGAGATTAGTGTAAAGGGACGTTTTTAGGGAGAAGAGAGAGAGATCTGTTAGAGGAGGTGATAAAGATCGTTGTAGTCTTGACATAAAACCCAAAATCGATTATGCTGGGCATAATCAATTGTACATCTAGACAATATTAAAGGAAAGAAGTTTCTGGTTGTCTTAAAGTCTTACTGTACAAGAGCATCATAAAGCCTGTCTGGACCTATGGTTCGCAGCTATGCCCAGCTTGTGCGAGCAGCGTGGACATCCTCCAAAGATCACAGTCGAGAATCCTTAGAACCATCACTGGAGCATTATGGTACATTCGCAATGATTGTATCCTCAACGAGCTCAGCATCCCACTTTTGAAACTGAAATAGAGGAACTTAAGCGCAAATATTCTGAGAAGCTTCTTGCCCACCTAAACCAACTTGCAAAATCTCTCACCATGCTGGCAACGCATTCTTGCCTCCGAAGAAACGACCTACCAATCCAGCGACTGACTTAAAGGGCCGCAGAACACAAACTACCTCCAATAGGGGATAGTTTTTAAAATAGTTTCTAGATTAAGATTTGAAAAATTATTGTTAGTCTCTTTAAGAGAAGATTCAATAAATACCAATCAAGCATAAAAAAAAAAAAGTATGAACATATGTCGTTGTTGCTGGTAGTGGAGTCTGCAATTAAATTTTCTAACGAAGTCTAATCCTAGTATACCATCGCATGGGATCGGAAAATTCTCGTGAAGTCTTCTACCCGTAATTCTAATTTTATTTCACCTATTGACCGAATAACTCCCTGACCAATGCCATTTAAGTTAGTGTACTTTGACCGATTTATCTCTCTTTTAATTATTAATTCCTTTTTTTTAATTAATGAGATATCTGCACCCGTGTACATTAAAAGTGTTAGTTTATTTGTTTGATTAAAGGTGATGCAGATGTAGCTATTAAGATTTGGACTTAGCGTGTATATTGTATTTGTATTTAATCTGTATTTAGGGATTCCCCGTTGTCGTAGCATGGGTCACTTGGGCACTCCCAGGGTTCTTCTCCAGTGGCTATACGTACATTATTGCTGATTTTTCTGTTCTGATTTGCAGTATAGGAGTTGGAAATGTTGTTTTTGTGTTGATTGTAGTTATAACGATTTGTGCGATTATTATTATTATAATTGGGGCTACGATCTTGTTGATAATTGGGACCGTTGTAGTGTCAGTCTTCGGTTCTCAACGTTATTACCAAAGTGGGTAGCAGTTGCTGCAACGTGAGTTAGGGTAAATCTGCTTGGAAAATAGTATTGCATTTTGTTGTCCAGTAGCCCCTGTACAAATAATCACAAACTTAGATACGGCTCGTTCATGTTAGTGAACTGCCCCGATTCCATAATAATCTTTACTTTTTCCAGTGTGCAATTTTTTATCATTACCTTCACTGCCACCTGTGTAGAATATTTATTGGCAACTGCTACTGGAAGACCGTTCGTCCGTTCGTTAGCTCGACTATTTCATTAGTGTATATATTTGCTGACTTGCTATTTTGTTTTACGTTTAAAATCTTAGCTGCCAGAAACTCCACAGATTCTCCCTTTGCTTTTTCTCTCAGTTTAGTTATATTATCTGTTCTACTTTCCTCATATGTGATTAAATTCTTTGCTGTTCCTTTTAATTTAGTTTTTATTAAAGCTACAGCTGTTGCGCCATGTGAATCTCTTATAAAGTCTACCATTTCTAGGGCATCTATAAAACTTTGATGGTTTTCTGCTTTCCCGTCGAACTATGGTATGAGTGGCGAGGCTGTATTAAGAAATTCTATGCGTGATTGTGCCATTTCGATATCTCGAGTGGCTACAGAACCGGTAGTTGTTTTGACCTCGCCTATTTTGTCAGTCTGTACAAATTTGTTGTTGGATAGGGATACTCGATCTTGCTTTTCTTCATATATTGCTTCCTTATTGTAGGTATTTGGTATAAGAATTTCAATATTGAGCAGTTGAGATATTTTTACAAGCTGATATATTCACTGATTAAATATTGTATTTGCCTGAAGTGATTGTAGTGAATCAAACTTGGATGAATTTTCGCTTAGTTTTTTATTTATGAAATTGTAATTTTCCACCAAAATTACTGCATGTTTATTAATAGTGGGACCTAATATAACTGTAGTTTTATTTAAACATTTTAAAGACTTATGAAATGTATCTGAATAAGATTGAATTTCCTTAACTATACTTTTCCAGTCCATATGCTGCTTTTCAACTATCTCAGACCTATAATTGCGTATACATATGTATGTCTGCTCTTCTCCTAAGCCCTTCTCTCTTAATAAAGAGAGTATTTTTGTTTCATTTTTTGAGTTCATTTAGCATATGTTTGTATATGTGAGCTTTGTGCTCACTAAAAAAAATAGTTTTGGTTTCTTCTATGCATTGGTTTTAGCCTGACATTGCATTGACTTGCCGTCTCCGTTATAATCACTCTTTTCAAACAAGAGCGCCCAAAGCTTTCCTGGCTGTGCTATTGGATTTAGTCTCGTTTTGTACACACATCAAAGCAAACGCCTGATCTTTAATTTTCCTTTTTATACCCGTTACTCGTAGAGTAAAAAGGGTATACTAAAGTCGTGCAAATGTATGTAACAGGCAGAAGGAAGCATCTCCGATATCATAAAGTATATATATTCTTCATCAGCATCAACAGCCAAGTCGATATAGCCATGTCCGTCTGTCCGTCCGTCCGTCCGTCCGTCCGTCCGTCTGTATGAACACCTAGATCTCAGAGACTAGAAGAGCTAGAGCAACCAAATTTTATACGTAAGCTAGTATTGTCTGTAGGCAGATCAAGTTTGCTTCAAATTTTGGCCACGCCCCCTCCCGCCCCCGCAATAAAAAATATTGAATAACTCCCACAATTTTTAAGATATCGTGCTCAGATTTTGCAGTGTAGTCTATGTGGCCAATATCTACAATCTCACAAATTTTCAAAAGGATCGGATAATAAATGGCCGAGTTAAAAAAATGTTGCATACTTATCCGAGCTGAGCTGAGTAACGGGTATTTCGAAGTCGGGCAGGGCCGACTTTAACTTACGCTCTCGTTTTTTTGTAATATTGGTTTTTGTATATGAAAATGTTATAATTGTGTTTATGTAAAAGTTAATTATAATATATTTTTATTCTTCAATTATTCTTCATTTTCCCCCTTGATACCAAACTTAATATAATATATAAATTAAAAAAATAAATCCAGCAGAGCTGTCCGTAGACGCCTGTCTTTCACCAATTGACCACGTAGACGCCTGTCTCTCACCAATTGTCCACCTGGACGCCTTGGGATTTTTACCCTTATTTAACATAAAGTTTAGAGCTGAACTACATAAAGTTTAGAGCTGAACTTAACAAGAGTGGAATGCCTAAAAGTAAACTGTAAGTATTTTACAAGAATGTATTTTTCCCAAAAAGTGGAAACAGCAAAAGCTGGTGTTAATTCCCAAACCTGGCAAGCCTCCCGAGGAACCTTCCTCCTACAGGCCAATCAGCCTAATCGACACTATGGGCAAGGTGTACGAGAAACCAATACGAAGCAGCTATTGAGCGCGGGAGCGGACTTTCGCCTAGCAATTTGGCTTCTGGAAAGCGATGTCCACTGCCGATTAGAGCTGGAGAAACATCGATGTTTTTTTGTCAAAGCTAAAAAC
>JAWNNO010004376.1:0-79785 GCA_035044985.1 Lordiphosa fenestrarum
GAAACTCTTCAACCGGTATACCTCTGATAGACCCATCAAACTTGAGGTTCCAGTTTTGAATTAAGTTCGTGACCTTTTCCGGACTTAGTGTACATCTAGGTCGAGTTGCCTCTCGTCTGACTGTTTGATATCTTGGAGCTTCTAAGGATGCTACAGATTCGTGATTGTTTTCCCTTGATATAAACAAACCATCTAGTTTTTGCTCAATTATTGTTTCCATTCGTTTTGTAAGAAAATCATAGTCAATCTCGCTTGATACATTAGATCCACAGTTTGAATGGTTATTTAACTCTTTTTGCAATCCTCTATTGGAATTCCATAACGGTAAGGCCAATTGTTCATGCGCCGGATTAGTATTTTGCATTGGCAACTTTTTCCGTGCAGTCTGCTTTGGAGGCCTACCCAAAATGGGTTGGTCTCGACGTTTCCCTCTGGTATTAGGAATTTTCGGTGTAGCTCCTTGATTATTCGTTTTTTTGATTTTAGCCAGAGCCGAACCCACTTGCGCAGTTCTACACTCCCGTGGATACAAATGCTTTTTGCACACTTGACACTGCTGCTGGGCTTTAACATACTGACCTATACAATCTGTATGAAACAGGTGATCAGAAGGAGTGATTGTACATTCTTCGTCATTTGCAATCGACTTGGAACAGATGCTACACTCATAGTCGGCTTGCATGGTGACGGATGCCGATTCATTGCCTCCTGTTTCACCTGCTGCCTGACTTGTTAAATCGTCTGTGCTTCGTGTCACAAAAGCCATTTTAGTAATCGCTTACCTTTATAAATGTTATTGATATCACTTGAGTGATGTATTTTGGTAACCAAAATCCTATAACTCAATGAGGCAACAAATTAACTTTTCTCAAAAGTAAAATTTTCATAAATAATTTTCCTGTTAGTAGTAATGAGAAGGGGTAAAGAACTTTTAACAACTCTAGATACACTCTAAATTTTATTTTAATTAGGTTGATTTTTTAATTTTCACAACACAAAAGAATTACTAGTTAATGTAGGCTCTTAGGTAACTATTAATTCAATACGAAGTACACTGTGTACAGTATTTGGCTATTCGCTAAACTAAACTGTATTCAACAACGTATTCGTTTCTCCTTCCACAGTTACTGGTTGCACTCCACTTCACTAATCTGCCAATTTCGATTAGTTTCAGATTATTTTTCGCTCGATACTCCGCAAGTATCTTTCCTGAAACCATTGCATTATCCACTAAATTGGTCAAGGTAGTATCCTAGCTACACGTAAATACGATCCACTGAGCTGAATACGCCGTTTTCCCATTACGGTAAAACCTGCTTTGGGTTACTTGTAGTTCGACGTCTCGGTCAATTCCAATACTCATATCCCGAGACAGATTCCACTCATGCGGGTTTCATATGAATATTCAAACTACTAGAAAGACATTCTTATCTATGCTGCTTAATAATGATCATTGGTAAGCGCCTACGTTAGATCACAAACACAACAGCAGTTTTGACAAGAATGAACGACTACCTAGTTAGTTGTTGATTTAAATCTTCTTCCACGACTTCACTAGTAACCTGACAACAGAAGTCGGGTCGACGAAAACAGCTGATGGGACTCAGCTAGCAAAAGCAGTCGGCTGGGGTGGTTTTTTGCTGTCATCGTTTTCCACCTGCTTGTCGTACATAATAAAATAAAGTCCCTTGCCTATAGAATAATCAAAACCCATAAATAACACAAATATCCCAGAGATCAGTACCTGTTGTCTTCGGCAGCTGCTTTGATGTTTTAGCAGCCTTGCATCTAAACCCACCCTACCTATGAACGGGCTTTTTGCAATTGATATTATTGCCCATTCCCAAACGCAGAAGCTCTTATACCCCTAACTCATTATACCTTCAGGAAAATTCAAAATAATTTTAGAACTCCATTATTTTCAATATTTATTCATAAAAAATCATAAGAAAAACTTCAGACGATTCTTGTAGCAAACGTGCCATATTAATTTACAGAAATATTTACGTAATTTTAATTGCACGTAATTATAGGGCTGCTATCAATTAGTTAATTTAGTATAATATTATTCACAATTTCTTAGTTTAAATTAATACAATTACTTTAAATGTATAAGAGAAAATCAAAATTAATAACAAAAGAAAAAAACAGAAAAAAACCGAAAAAAATTGCTCAGGTAAACATGCCCTAACAGTTTTGCAGGAACTGAGAAAATATTTTTTCTAGCTTTGTGATGTTCATTTTCATTTATGTATATATTTACTACCCGCGTTTTCACAAAAGTTATTCACAGCTGAAATCCAGAACATATAACAATATATATGGCAAGTAGCATGCATAATATGGAACAAGATAATAAGACACATAAAAACTCCAATGCAAAGTGACTCTAAAACTGTATCATTATAAAGTAATTGTGCTTGTGTTGTTTTCTTTTGTTTATGATGTTACGTTAACTTTAATTACTTTTCAACAGGCATGTTACTTTTCAACAAGAATGTTTTAAACTATTGGCTAGAACAATTCAGCTAAAAGCATTTTGTATTGACGGGAACTGTTGAGACAAGGAGCTTTTTCCTCATCGGCATTTAACTTCAGGATCTGGGGGGTGTGCAGCTAGTGAGATCTGTTCAAATAATTAACCACGTGACCAAAAGATGAGACGAACTTTTCGATGCGCAATGATGTTGTCTTCGCTTTCAATGTCAAGGCCGAACTGATTTATTGGGAATTTGGTAGAAATGCGTTAGCTTAAGAATGAGAACAATGTGGTGAGTTTTATAAGTATGAGTGTGCGAATGCAAGTAGAATGATGGTGAGAGAATTTAACAATGAGAGGGTAGTTTAAGTAGTAGTCTAAAGTTTGAAGTGAAACATGAGCAAATTATAATGAACTGAATTGACAAATTAACTGATTTCAATAAAGATAAGAGTATGACCGAACATCCCGGTCCCTTTGAAAGGTCTCTTTCAATATACAGGAAGAATAGCCAGCTTGTGTATGGGGCGACAACACATTCCAGTTGAGGTTCGAAGATGTACCACCCGAACGTGACCGTCCTTCCCAAGGACTGTTGATTCAACTCTGCCAAGTTTCCAACGCAGAGGAGGAAGATTGTCTTCGTGAATGATGACCAAAGTCCCTTCCAATAGATTCGGTGACGGTGATGTCCACTTGGTACGAGCTCGCAACTCGTTAATGTAGTCGGTGGACCATTGCTTCCAAAAGCGTTGTTTGATGGCGGTGATCATTTCGAATCGATCCAAACTCGACAGGTTTTTGGACTCAAGTGACCTCTCAGGCAATGATCGGAGAGAGTCACCAACCAAAAGATGTCCAGCAGTCAGGGCGCCGAAATCGTTTGGGTCTGATGAGAGTGGTGATAGAGGGCGAGAGTTAAGGATGGCCTCTATCTCAACAGCAACGGTGTTTAGTTCCTCTAGGGTGAACTTAGTATTTGCCAACGTGCGGTTTAGAAGGCCCTTTGCACTCTTCACCGCAGCCTCCCAGAGGCCGCCAAAATGGGGTGCCCTGGGTGGGATAAAATGAAAGTTAATGAATTCGCTGCAACAAAATTTGAAAATTTCATCTTGGATCTCCTTTTTGAACATAAACTCCTTTAGATCGCGCAGCTGGTTCGCTGCTCCAACAAAGTTTGTGGCATTATCACAGAAGATGTCTGCAGGCAGTTTACGACGACCTCCCATGCGCTTCAGAGCGTTTAGAAAGGCCTTGGTGGACAAATCAGCGACTACTTCTATGTGGACAGCTTTGGTTAAGAGGCAAACAAACATGGCGATGTATGATTTGATAGGCCCCTTTCCTCGAATCCTCAAATAGGTGTTGATAGGTCCACAAAAATCGATCCCACAGCGTTCGAATGGTCGAGCAGACGTAAGTCGAGCAGTTGGCAATGAACCCATTAGTTGTTGTTGCAGCTTAGGCCGATAGCGGACGCAATGAATACAGGAACGTACGATGCGACGAGCCAATTCTCTAGCATTGACGATCCAGTACTCCAATCGAATAAGAGCCACTAACGCCTTTGGACCAGCATGGTGATTTCGAAGATGTAGATGGCGAACGTACTTCCAAACGAATTGAGCGCTGCTGGGCAACAGGATTGGGTGCTTCTGGGAGTCTGGTAAATCAGCATGATCCAATCGTCCACCAACCTTTACAAGTTCAAAGCCAGTTGAGTGATCTAAAAACGGAGTGAGAAATTTTAGATTGTTTTTTAATGGTTTTTGCTTCTGTAGCAAGCGAATTTCATCTGCGAAATGAGTTTGTTGAACGTTCCAGATTATGCAGTTCGATGCGAAGCGAAGTTCTTCCGGTTCTGGTGACGCGCTAGTCGATGTTGGTAGTTTTCTGCATTTTTTGATGAATCTGATTATCCAGGCGAGAATGCGAAGTGTGCGAATGTATGAGCTAATTTTGTCACTAATATCCAGAATGTAGTTAGTTTCCTTTACAGCAGTAAACAGACTTTTACGTTTTTCTGTATTGACCACATCCATGTCAACGTCAAGTCCTTTCTTCTTGGTGGGCCATTTTGAAGAATCCTCAAGCAGGAATGACGGGCCAGTAAACCAACTCGAATTTTGCAAGTCTCCAACGCTGCAACCTCGAGACAATAGATCGGCTGGGTTGAGCTGAGTTGGTACGTGATTCCAGTGGCCGCCACTAGTCAATTCCTGGATATCAGAGACTCTGTTTCCCACGAAGGTCGACAAAGTGACCGAATGTTGTTGAAGCCAATATAGTACAAGTTGAGAGTCAGACCAAAAGTATGACTTGATGGTGCGGCTTGCGAAGATGTTCTTGATTTTGTTGTATAGTTGAGCCAGCAAGTGTGCGCCGCAAAGTTCCAGTTTCGGGAGGGATTGTTTCTTCACTGGTGCCACTCTCGATTTCGACGTAAACAGCTTAACCGAAACTTGTCCAGATAAGTCCTCTGTGCGGATATAAAAACAGCATCCGTAGGCCCGAATCGATGCATCACAGAATGCGTGTAGCTGAATGTTGCACGTGCTTGGCTGCAAACAAAAACGAGGCACAGTTAGTTGCGAAAGTGAATTTAGCGACTCCAAGCAGTTGTTCCAAGCGTCAGTCAGGTTTTGTGGGATTGACTCATCCCAATCGAGTTTCAAAAGCCATAATTCCTGCATTATTATCTTGGAGACAATGACGAGTGGGGTCAGCAGGCCGATAGGATCAAAGAGTGATGACGCAGTGGACAGAATTGTACGTTTTGTGACAGTGTTGAATACTTCTTTGGGGGAAAACGATAAACTAAATGTGTCTTCTTGTTGATTCCAAATTACTCCAAGTGTACAAAGTTTTCGGAAATATGGATTTCTTTATTCAAATTTTCTTCCATAAGGTCAGGGAGATTTGAGTGCCACTTACATAATGGAAAATTACCAGTTTCGAGAATTTCAATTATTTCTGCTTTGAGAGTAAGCAGAGTGTCGACATCGTCCGCTCCACAGAGATTTAACAGCTGCACCTCCCATGGGCAAATCGACCTTGCAGTTTTCAGCCATGTAATTCAAACTACGTGTTGCAAGGTATGGAGCTGAGGCGGTCCCATACGTAACAGTATTAAGTTGATACGTATTTAAATCTGCATCTGGGGAAGATCGCCAAAATATGTACTGGAACTTTCGTTCTTCTTCATGTACGAGGATTTGTCTGTACATTTTTGTAACGTCAGCTGTAATGACAAAGCGATACATTCGAAAATTCAGCAGTAATATGTACAATTCCTCTTGGACGGTAGGACCAACCAAAAAAATGTCGTTCAGCGACTTTTGTGATGTGGTTCGACACGAAGCGTCGAAAACGACTCTGAGTGCATTTGTGTGTATGTCTTTCATAGAGCGTTCAATAGATTCAATTTTCCATAATTGCTGCAAGTTGTTGTCAATTGATTCCTTAACAGTTTTGAACTGGGGGCAGTTTAAGATTTTGTGGCCAGAACTAGAACAAATTGTACAAGCGAAATTAGTAATGGCAAACGAGGAGTTGGTTGATTGTTGAATACGAAGATTGGGTTTGTGGTGATCAGGCTTACGCTGCGACGAGGTTCCAGATGAAATCAAAAATTGACAATGACGTTCCAAAAGCTGCGTACATGTTGACCAGCTGGGCAGAGTTTTGTAGTCCAAAGATTCGTTCCACTTGATGCGGGTCTGTTGGTCGCACTTGTCAATAACAATGTAGATGAGCATTGCTTGAGCGATACTAGTTGCGTTCCCAATTGATTCCAACGAGCTGAAAATAGCAGAGGCCTTATCCACCAGGCTGCGAAGTTGCTGGCCGTTTGACTTCTCGACAGGATTTAGTGCAAACAGAGCAGCAATACCTTCTAGAAATATGAGAGTAGGATTATCGTACCTTTCTTTCAATCTGTCCAGGGCCTTAGGATAGTTTTCACTCGTAACTTGAAATGCTTTGATGGTTTCCAACGCAGGCCCTCTTAGGCAGGTCAGCAAATAGTTGAACTTTTCTATACTTGATAGACCAGACTCACGTGCAATAATTTGTTCAAAAGAGTTGATGAAATTCCTATAATTGGAGTAGTTTCCATCAAACGAAGGCAGCGACAATTTTGGCAATGAGGATGACCTCATGGTGGCTGCTGGCATTGTAGGAAAATCCGGCGATATAACTGTGCTGTTTAAGTCTCCTCCAATTTGCTCCTTTATGCACAACGTTGCACTCTGTCCGTCACGTACGTGTCCTCCAAATCAGCACGACCATTGTCTGTTGGGTCAATATTTTCAATGTCTGCTTGAACTGTTAGAGCCTTCTTAAAATATGACTCCAAAATGCCCAAGCGGCAGCGCAGTTCATCAACAGACAGCCTAGATTCCGATTCAGCTTTGATCTCAACCAGAGATTTGATCCGAGATATGTTCCTTTTCACATTACTCCGTTGGCGTTTGAGTTCCTCGAGCGACATGTTGATTGATTTGTACGATTTAATGATGCAGAATTCGATCGATTAACAATTGCAAATCACGCGGTCCAACCGGCAGAGAAAGCAAGGGCGAAATTAAATGTACAGAAAGTAGGCAGCTTCAATGACAACGGAGGGTGTGCGAATGTGTGGGCGTTTGCCGGCAGTTTGATAATTAATGCGGCAAAACACACGAGATTTTGATTTTAATAAAACAATGCAATTTCACTGTGGCAGCGATCGACGAAAATAATTGTTGAACTGATATACAGCAGCAGAGTGCTTGTGTGCTTAAATCAGCGACAAGCCGACGAGAACGAAAAGAGTGTGATGCAATTCTAGCGATGTAGCGATGTGTGTGTATGCGTGAGCCGGCAGATGGCTTTGCGGTAGCGGCAGTGACGAAATTGAAACGCATGCGTACAGCAGCAGCAAAGCGAACGACGAAAATAGCGGGATTGAACCGCTAGGCGGGATCACATTGTATGCGAGCGACGACGATAGCAACTGCAAGACGTAGCGAGGGCTTGTAGTTGTGGTTTTGCGATTAGGTTTTTTGCATGAAAAATGTTAATTATTTAAATATTTCACAGCAAAACTATCTACACCTGCCCCACGTTGGGCGCCAAAATGTTGAGACAAGGAGCATTTTCCTTATCGGCATTTAACTTCAGGATCTGGGGGGTGTGCAGCTAGTGAGATCTGTTCAAATAATTAACCACGTGACCAAAAGATGAGACGAACTTTTCGATGCGCAATGATGTTGTCTTCGCTGTCAATGTCAAGGCCGAACTGATTTATTGGGAATTTGGTAGAAATGCGTTAGCTTAAGAATGAGAACAATGTGGTGAGTTTTTACAGGTATGAGTGTGCGAATGCAAGTAGAATGATGGTGAGAGAATTTAACAATAAGAGGGTAGTTTAAGTAGTAGTACAAAGTTTGAAGTGAAACATGAGCAAATTATAATGAAATGAATTGACAAATTAACTGATTTCAATAAAGATAAGAGTATGACCGAACAGGAACGTTTATAGACTTTTTCCTCTTACACGATCAGCTGAGTTGTTGCCAGCAAAATTTGAAATCACAATCAAAACAAAGAAGTGACCCACTTATGCCTGGAGAGAACTAATACCGTTTAATCGCCTCTTTTGCACCGACACCTCAGTAAGCTTTTGCTTACGACTTACTTAGATCTCGTGCTCAAAAGCTGCATGTGTTCTCCAGCCACAGAAGGCACCTGTTGTATACTCACCAATTATCAATGAAGGCCTTCTTGATGAAGGATATTGTCGATAGTTGTGGTTGTATATTTTTGGTTCAAAATTTGTTTTTCGTATTTTAGTTGCTATGCATTACTTATTTGCTTGATTGTGTACTTGATATAAGTTATATTGAATTTTGTTCTTTTTGGTTTTTCACATGTGTTGCGGTTTTGGCAACTGGGTATTCACTGTATTTTGTTTTCTATGTGCGTTTGCTTGTTTTGTTTATTATTAATTGCACTTAACACTGGTCCATGCTATGGATAACTTTTGTGAGAGCGGGGTGTATTTTAACACTTATTTTGTCGCAAAACTAATAGGCTTGACCAAAAAAAAAATTATTAACCAAAAAAACTTAGCAACACTCTGCACATCAGAATTTGGACTAAATTTTCTGCCACCATTTGGCCACTAAACACATTCTGGACTTCTTTTCACAACTTTTCTCTGATACTGCGTCTGCGGAGCCTCAAGGTTGTGAAAGCTTTCCCTCTCCTCTCGTATGGCTAATAGTGGATACTGCACAGCTGCAGAGAAAACGACTCTCTTGCCTGAAATCAAATTTTAAGGGAAACCAACAGCTGTAAGGCATGGGAAATTGAGAGGGGTGCCAAAGCGATCTGGATTACCTTTCTTGCCGTGTGGACGTCAGAGAACTAGTGGCTTAGCCAACTTTGCGCATGCGTCGCAGCTTGGACAACCACCCTTATTTTCCTCTCCTGAGCACAAGAAGGTAGTTTTGGGCGACTTTCTCGCTGCCGGCTGGTTGGATGGGCCGCGCCTGGGCAAGATTGGACCGAGGAAAGCTTTCCCCTTCCTAGGCTTCACACCTTAAGCTGGTTCTAAGTGGGAAGTATCACTATTTATCGAACGTTTTTTTCACGCAATTTCACACAAATAAATACCTTAGCAGGTCGCCTCTTATTAAATGGGAATAAAAAATACAAAAACTTTGAAAATAACTTCAGGATGCTTGACTTTCATCCAGACTAATAAAAATCGGCAAACGTGTGTGGAACTCCAATTTTGATTTTTGATTTGGGTTTTTCACGTCCGACTCCGACCAATGCTCAAACAGGAAAGAACGATCGTTCCATAACCAAGCTGGCTTACACCTCCGCTTGAGAAAAGTTTTGACGTTTCGTCTGTCAATGTGCAGCATTGCTTCCCTATAGCGCCCTCTACCCAGGCTTGCAATTCGACTGGGTGGGTGTCTCCACTAAACATCGCCTAGCCAATCGCCCGTCAAATCTGAATTTACACCTGCCGGGTCTCAATTAGTCTTGGTAATCTATATTTCTTATCTAATCTTCATTTGATTTTATCCAATATAATTTCTATAATTTCGATCTATTTTATACTGTCTCTTTTTATTCCTATTTATTTCATTTTGTTATTTTCTTTTCCAAGTTTTCTTCTATTTCTATTATTTGATATCTTTTAGGTCTATTTTAGGTAATTTATCAGAAAATACTTTTATTTATAAATTTTCTGCTCCCAATGTAAAGCACAAGGGCAACATCTCCTTGCCGAGACCGGGCTGTTAGTATTGGAATCACCCGATTTCTCTTCACTTTCTGCTAGATAAACACTTTCCCTGTAACCAACACAGCCCATTGTCACCGTATAAATAACCGTAAGTGTATTCAATAAAGTCAGTCTCAGTTCAACCAAGAACTGTTACTTATTTCTTTAATCGCATCCAGCAGAGAATCTGTAGCTGTGTCTGCGCATCGAATTGGTTCAAGTGCTAGTTGGAATGGAGAGCAAGCGCATTCCATAGTGACTGCAATTAAAAAGCAGCTTCAATGATGACGACATTTTGCAGATTAACATATGTCCAAGTTGATTCAACAATTGTTAGATGACTTTATGGACGATATCTTTTGCATTTAAGTATTCTTGGTGTCGTGGAGTAATGTAAATGAAACGTGCCCAAGGCAAGGAGATGTTGCCCTCGGCTCTGGACAGTTTGGCCTTTGCCCCGGGCAGTTTGCCCTTTGCCCCGGGCAGCTTGCCCTTTTGCCCCGGGCAGCTTGCCCTTTGCCCCGGGCAGTTTACCCTTTTGCCCCGGGCAGCTTGCCCTTTGCCCCCGGGCAGCTTGCCCTTTGCCCGGGGCAATGAACAACAGTTTGCGGGCAGCGAGCCAGCAAGCTGCCCGCTGCTCGCGGGCTAAAGTCCTCAGCCCCGAGCCTACTCCTGGCCCGCTGCCCGCGAACTGTGGCTCGTTGCCACGAGCCGCGGGCAACAGTTTGCGAGTCGCGAGCCAGTGGTTGCCCGTTTGAGCTGCCCGCAGCCCGCGGGAGCGGGCAATTCCGAACCCTGCTCCCAACCACCCAATACGAATTAAAATCGAAACAAAACAACAACAAGTGAACGTGAAGGCCTTCATCGTCGATCAATTTGGTGAGTGATTTGTAAAAGAATACCCTGTTCGGCACGGTAAACCATTTGCTCACCGGTGCGAAGAGAGTGTTCTAAGCGAGTGTTATCGTAGAAATCTTAAGTAATCCTTCTTGATAAAATAAAAGCAACTCAACATCATATTACAAGCTTAGCTCGGCTTAAGAATTGTACGATATTTGCTCAAGTGGATTTGTGCTTATCTGAAGTGAACTTTTACAAGCAAAACGTTTTTGTTGTTTCTTTGTACTATTATTAAAACGGAATTCCGTTATTTTTAATGCTGTTGTTCTCAATCCCTTTGCCTATTTATCTGTTAAATATCTAGTATTTGTGTTGATCTAAAGTTCAAGAGAAATTCTGAAAACTTAGATGAAATAACTTCTTGATTTTTGACTACATTTAACGTAGAATACTGAATACTCTTTCTAATTAAAATTTTGTTAAAATTCTCTTTCATAATTCAAATGAAGTTGCATAAATCCAAATGCTTTGACCCCAATACACATACATATATACAAAAACATATATACACAAATACTTTTATTGCCATATCTCGTGAAGCATATTTTCTTTTTCAGTGGTGAATTGAAAGATATAATAAGAAAAAAAAAATAGATTAAAAATCAAATAAATCAAAATAAAAGAAATTAAAATCAAGTAGGTATAAATGAAGAAAAATCAATATATAGTTAGGCCAAGATGAATGTAAAATTAAATTAAATGAAACATAATTCGAAAACTAATTGAGAATAGAAGTTATAATCATAAAAGAACTAAGAAGCCTAATCAGACTTGAAAATGCTTGCAAATGTCGAGTAAAATTTTAAAAGGAAAAAAAAGTTAAATTTTGGAAATACCAATATTTGTACTTAAAGTTTTAGTAGGGTGATCCATGAAACAAATTAAAATGATTTGAAAAGTATTAAAACTGAGAATTAAACTTTACCCCAAATTTACGTTAAATCAATACGGAACTAAATTCTAAATAACTAATTTTGTTATGTAAAGACAACTTCAACCTTGAATATGGAGAATATATATTTGAATTTGAGTTTGAAAATGTCCGCTTAAGTATTTTCTTTTCCTGAGTCATGGGGTCGGAAATCTAAATTGATATAGCCTTTACATTTGGGGATCTGCTAACGTCAATTCCCCCCATTCCCGTAAAGAGCTAGTTAATCAATGGGTCCCGCTAGGCTGTCTGCAATTCTGCGTCCAAAGACGAACACAATTCGTGGCTATGTGTTTGCTACGTATTTTCTTTGAATACATGGATTCGCTAATTGGAACGTTCTGTTCTATATATACACACACGAAATCAATTACAATTTGATAAGTGGTTTTGTTAGCTCTCATATCGACTAGCTGGCCGGACCGGTAAATCAAATTCCCCACCGAGTCGGAGTCGTTATTAGTTTATTTTGTAATTTTGTTAGGCTTTCTTTTTTATGCCTCCTTAGTAAATAAGCCTTTTTATAACATGATTCCCAATTTGTAGACAGCCTTTTTTGTCGACTGTTAATAAATAAATAAATAAAAAAAATTTCCTCATACTTGGTAAAAAATCTTTGTAAAATCTGAATGTCATTTAATGTCAATTTAAATGAGTCAAAAAAGCCAAATGCGGTTTTTGGGCCATAACTTCAAATTTTAGGAAGAAACCTAGTATGAGGAAATGCTATACTCGACCTGCTCAACAAAATGTAGTGGGTCCCTTGAAAAGTACGTTTAAAGTTTTTATACCCTTGCAGAGGGTATATTGAAATTGTCCAGATGTTTGTAACGTATAGAATGAAGCATGTCCGTCCGTTTGTCCGTCTGTTTCTATGCTATCGTCTCCGTCAGTTTTAAAGCAATCGCGACCAAACTTTGCACGAAGTCTTCTGGTACAAATACGCTGCACATTTGCCGGATCGGATGACTATAACATATAGCTGCCATAGGAACGATCGGTCGAAAAACTAGTTCTAGTGAGAAAAACTTTTTAGTTTTTAATGCAAACGTCTCTAAACTTCGTATTTACTAGTTTTCAATGCTTTACCATAATTCTGCCAAAATCGGACATCTATATAGTATAGCTGCCACAGAAAAGTAGATTCTGAAAAGTAGTCTTGGTGAAAAAAACTTTTTTGTTTTCAGTGGATAAGTCCTTCAAATTAGTTAAAAAACGTGCTGCTTCTGCCGAGCCGAAGTTAACTTTCCTCTATTTTTTTTTTACACTGCTATCTGTTTCCCCCCTGACCCGCAGTTTCCTAGATTTAGCGATAAATATAAAGTCAGCTTATCCGGCGACATTTTCAATTATGTGTTCTATATACACGCACGCATATAACGCTTAGTAGAAAAAATGTTTCACTTACGTAGCACCCCTCAGGACCGTAAAATAAGCATTCAAACTTCAAATCTCCAATTTTTAACACCAATTTTTCACCTTAAATAAATTAAACCTGCAGTTTTTAGCCGACTCGAGGTCATGTTTTGCTTTCGCACAACTTTAAAAGGAGACACAACACCACAAAGAAGGCAGGTAAATCGTTCAGATGTTTCAAGAGGAACCACCCTCTATCATCAGCGATCAATGCCAAACAACTGAACGTTTCTCAACAGTCTCTCCATGCCTGCGATTGCATAACCGTTTGGGAATTCCAAAGCAGAATGCGCGCAAAAATATCGAGAGGCTGAGTAGAAGCAGACAGTCACCTTTGTGTGTGTGCGTCCCATGGCCTTGCCGTTTTTAGTGTAAGAGCTAATACCGGTGACCAAAAAGATTGTTTGCATAAATGCATTCAAATGTGGGGTTTTAGTTGTTATAAATTAAACTATTTAATGTTTAGGTTCATACAACAACAACGCCGTGCCTTTTTAGTACAAAAACTGCAGGCGGCTAAAAACTACAGGTTTACTTAGCATAAAGGTCGCAAAAAAGCCAGTCGTATGTATTAAATAAACTATCAAAATTCAATCTTCAACTAAAGCTATTTTTTATTTTGTTGTTTTATTGGTGTGTTCTAAATTCGGACTTTGTGTTGTTTATCTAGCAAGCTTTTTTAAATAAAAAAAAATAATAGGCTATAGGTTTAAGCTAAATAAAAAATAGGTTTAGCTTTAAGCTAGGTACGGAGAACGTAAAAAAGGGCTCTGAAACGAAAATCTCCATACAAAACAGGCACCGTAAAATCGTTTGAAAAAAGTTTCACAGTAGCCTTCTTACATTGTGTACGGAAACAAACAAACAAAGGGCTCGTAAAATCCACACGAACGACGTGGCTTTGCCACTCTTTCTCAATGTGTGGATTTTATTGAACAGCTGTTTGAGTTTTGTTTGGGCACCCAAATTAATTAAATTTATTTATTTTGACGGTCGGTAGAGAAAAAAAATGTCTGACAAGAAGTGTGTGCGTAAGAAACGGTTGAAGCGCTATCATTAGGAAGAGAAAATCGCTTATATGCAAGTATCGCGAACTTAATGACCAAACCAAACCTATCGTTATCGTTGATCGAAGCGGACGTCTTAAAATTTGGATGCATAAATTAAAATTATTTTATTCATTGAGTATTGTTGTCCAAAGCCACAATTCTTAATACAAACTCATATAAACTGTAGCAGTGTCAAAGTTTACTGTGCTCATGCTGTGCTAATTTTTTTGAAACCTCAATAAAAAGGCAAATAAACCTTAGTGCTGTGGACTTCATACATATACACATAAACACAAACAGAACCACTCCACAACAAACACAATAATTCTACCTATATAAACTCTCATACACATACGAACAAAAATAACTCACTCAACGGCACTTCGACTTCACTCAACTTACGCCTTTGATTGCACTCGATCTCGCATAATGGCTCCAACAAAAGGCCAAACTCAGGGTAATCCTCCTCCTCCAAAACGACAGCGTGGGCCGTGGCAAGTGGACGCCTGTCTGATGCCCCGCCTCCCCAATGGCTTGAGTTGCTACATCTCTGTTTCTCGGAGCAAGCTGAGCTCATCACTTCAATCATCCAGGCAGCCGAGGAGCGCATCTTGGAAAATACGCGTGATCGCTTGACCGTCGTGGGCTCAGAAATCCAGAGATTGGTCCAGCGTGTGGTGCGACTGGAGTCTGGAGCGACTGAGTCGGATCAAATACGTGCCCTCAAGGAACAGGTGCAAGCAGTGCGGTGCAGGCAAAGCTTAATGCAATGCTTAATGCGCAAGCAAATGCCCACATAGCTGCTGAACTCCGAATCCATGGGGTCCCGTTTGAGGAAAATGAAAATCTCCGATCCATTTTCAATTCGCATTGCTTCTCGATGAAAAATCGTGAAGTTTTTCGCATACGGCAGAAAAACCCTGCTGGTATTGTTGCCCCAGTCATCGTTGTCAAACTGGAACACGTGCGGGATAAAAATGCCCTACTCCGACAAATTGGGATGTACCGGCGAGAAACAAAACAACAACTAACCTTACAATTTCTTAATATTGATTCGCCTGACCCCTTTTATGTCAATGATCAACTCTCAATAGATAATTATGGGCTTTTCAAAGATGAAATGAAGATGAAAAAACAAATGCTTTTTCATTGTGTGTTTACGCTTCGCTCTCTTGTGCTCGTCAAGAAGAGCGAGAGAAGTGAAGCCCTTTGCATAGACAGTCGAGAAAAGCTCTTATCACTCTTATCAAGCGTTGATCCTCCCTCACCGCCTGTCCAGCAGTGTGCACAATCCATTTCGTGCAGAGGAAGAAATATTCGAGTAATTTTCATTTTTTCAAAACTTTTATTTTAAATTCTAACTATTCTACTATTTATGCTATTGTTATAGGTGTCTTAAGCGTTAAATTTAATTGTATTAAATGTCAAGAGCTATAAGTAATTTGAGGGCGAATAGCAATCTTATGGTTAGGGTGTTAAGCAAACAAAAGAAAGGGCTACAAATCGTTCATTTAAGTCTGGTTAACAAGATAGAGAAGTTTAGGTTTCTCTTTGTAAACTCGGGTATCGACGTGATATGTGTGTCTGAAACGTGGTTTTCGTTAGATGTTTGTGATGTAATAGTCTCTTGTGAAGGGTATGAGTTGTTCCGATCAGATCGTATAGGCCATGCTGGGGGGTAGCTATATATTTAAATAAGAAATTTCATGCCAAAGTAGTAGGAAAACAACCCGCTGATAGCATAATTGATCACATTGACAACATCTCAAAAATGCTCATTGGATGCATGTATAGGCCACACAGGAGAACTGACTATACTGAAGCCGTTAATTTTTTGACCTCTATATCGTTACAGTTCACGGATATCATTCTAACTCTTGAACTAACTCTTGTAAACAGATCACAACGGACCCACTTCACCAAGACCAGTGACACTCTACTTGACGTTATTTTTGTAAATAGTCTGAACAAGGCAATACTATATGATCAACTTTCAGTACCTGCCTTTTCCAAGCACGATTTAATCTTCTTAGTCTATAATGTACTTTCTGACCTTCAAGACTGCTGTATAACTAACCGAGACTACAAGAATATTGACTATAATCGGCTTCTTCTTGACTTGCATACTTGCAACTTAGATATAATCTATACCATGCCAAATGTAAATGACCAACTTCAGTACATAAACACAAATATTGAATGTCTATACAATAAGTATGCTCCCCTCAGACAAAAAACCGTTAAACCAAAACAAAACTCGTGGTTCAATGCTGATATAAAAAGGGCTATTATAAAAAGTGACGAAGCTTATAGGAAATGGAAACGGTACAGGATAGATCGTCTGTTTAGTAAAAACCAGACTCAGCGGAAGGCCGTAACTCTTAAATGTAACTCTGCAAAAAGAAGCTATTATGTCTCGAAACGTACAAGTGCAATATCGTCCAACCAATTTTGGAAAGAAATTAAGTGTTCAGGAATAGGAAAACCAAAACCGGCCATGTCTAAGGATACTGATCCAAATCTCCTAAACAGTAAATTCGTGCAATCACAATCTGAAGTAACTGATATCACTGTAAATACGTACCTGACTTCTGAAGCATATAGCAATATAGTTCTTTGTTTTAATTTTGTGTGTGTTGATCAATGTGATGTCCTTTCTTCTATTCTAAAAGTGAAATCAAATGCCAGTGGACTAGATCAGATGGACCCCAAATTAATTAAAATTCTTCTTCCTGAAATTATATCCCATATAACATATCTTTACAACACAGCTTTAGCGACTTCCACCTTTCCTCATGTGTGGAAAATAGCTAAAATGCTGCCAATTCCAAAAAAAAAATAATGAGCACCGTCCAATCTCCATATTACCGTTTCTGTCCAAAGCATTTGAGCAAGTCATGTGTTATCAAATAACTAAGTTCATGCAGGATAACTCTCTGCTAAATGACAGACAATCAGGATTTAGAAAAAATCGAAGTTGCACTACTACCGTTATTAAAATCTGCGAAGACATACGACGAAATATTGACAAGAGCAACGTTACATTTTTGACTCTGCTAGACTATAGCAAAGCGTTTAATTTAGTTAATCACGAGATCCTCTGTAGAAAACTTAGTAGAGTATATAACTTCTCCCGTACAGCAGTAAAACTGATGAGCTCGTATATACATGACCGACAGCAACTAGTAGTTACTGTTAACACTTAATCGACACTTAATCGAGGAGTCCCACAGTGATCGGTTCTTGGGCCATTACTTTTTTCAATTTATGTGAACGATCTCCCAAGTGTTCTGACTAAATGTGAAGTTCAAATGTATGCAGATGATGTCCAGATGTAAGTTAGTCGTTCGTTAAACAATATTTCTGAATGTATTGATGTCTGTAATAGTGAATTAAAGCTGGTGCGGAGCTGGGCAATGAAAAACGGTCTAAAAATTAACCCAACAAAGTCTAAGTGTACTGTTATATATAAAAAGAGATTTGATGCAGGTTGCTTACCAAAACAAATGATTGACGATACATGTATAGACTGCGTGGGCGAGCAGTCAATTTAGGTTTTACATTTAACAATATACTGTCATGGGACGATCACATAAACAAGGTTATTGGCAAAACATACTCCTTAATCCGACAATTAAATCTACAATATAATTAACACTTTGGAGCCTTCTTATCTTTATGAGATACTACATTTTGCTGCGTCTCAACGAACTAAAAATTTCATCTGCCCTAAAAATGAACTCGCTACCTCAGATTTACAATACTTCCCATTTGCTATTCGCCTTTGGAATCATTTACCAAATAATATTAAGACAATTAAAAGTGCATCACTATTTAAGAAAAGCTTAGAGCACCACCTAAAACAATAGCACAAGTATAACTCCTGAATTTCATTCATTATTTTTATACTCTGTACCGTAGGTACATAGAGTTTTATAAGTTTGTGCAAAAGTATGTAACATCCAGAAGGAAGCATCTCCGACCCCATAAAGTATATATACTCTTGATCAGCATCAACAGCCGATTCGATATAGCCATGTCTGTCTGTCCGTCTGTCAGTCTGTCCGTCTGTCAGTCTGTCCGTCTGTCTGTCCGTATGAACGCACAGATCTCAGAGATGGTAAGAGATAGAGGTTTGACATGTATGGGACATATGCTTATTATGTCTGCAGGCAGATCAAGTTTTTTTCAATTTGGGCCACGCCCCCTCCCGCCCCCGTAATTTAGAAAAAACGTCATATCTCCCACAGTTTTGAAGATAGATGGCTTGTTCCTTCTGGACATATTTAGTTATTAGGATAACTTATCGATCCGCCAAAGAAATGAAGAAGATCGGATGCGGTTTTCGAGTTATGATCAAAAGAAAAATTTTCTTGGTACAGAGTATGTAATAGTCGGGCTTGACCGACTTTCTATCTTGTTATTATTAAATATTATCTTCTCAGTAATTGTTCATATAATATACTTTAATAATGTTTAGTTTAGGTCAGAATATTTTGGTTTTCTTAATTCGATGTCAAACCGTGATTAGTGCCTTAAACATAAGTCTCCTTGTACTTGTAACACTAAGATGTCAAATAAACTACAACAACAACAACCTACCGAATCTAATTCATTATTTTTGACAGCAAATAGGGGGAACCACGGCAGAGTGGAGTAGCCAAGAGAGTCGCAGAAACTAGCAGGTGCGGTCGGCCAGTTTTTGGAGCAATTGCATGTGGTGCCACTGAGCCGCCCTTGGCACATCTGACCGCCTTCAGTTTTGGGACAGTTTGCTCAATAAAATGACTCCAGCAGCAGCCTGCAGTGCAGAAAGACCTGCAACGGAGTTGTTGCTTGCCCGGGCCAACGAGGATAAAAATGTCTTGGAATAATTTTGGGTATTATAATATAGATAAATATCCATTTTTAGTGTTAGGGAATTACATAAAATACGAATCAGCTGATTTTTTTGGTTTTGAATTCACATAAAGTTTATTTGTACACAAATAACAGCAGAGAAACGGTGTGACAGTACCTTCACACAATACCAAATGTTGATTTTTTGGCGGTTTTGTCATTTTTCGGCTATCTCAGCACACTATTTCGTTTTTACGATCCACTCTCGCTATAAATGACTTTTTCGTGCGCCCAAACTGCTTGGCGTTCTCCGTACCTAGCTTTAGATTGAATTTTGTTAATTTTTTTAAGGTGAAAAGTTAGTGTTGAAAATGGAAATTTGAACTTTGAGCGCTTATTTCACGGTCCTGGGAGGTGCTACGAAAGCGAAACATTTTTTATACCCGTTACTCGTAGAGTAAAAAGGGTATACTAAAGTCGTGCAAATGTATGTAACAGGCAGAAGGAAGCATCTCCGATATCATAAAGTATATATATTCTTCATCAGCATCAACAGCCGAGTCGATATAGCCATGTCCGTCTGTCCGTCCGTCCGTCCGTCCGTCCGTCCGTCCGTCTGTATGAACACCTAGATCTCAGAGACTAGAAGAGCTAGAGCACCCAAATTTTATACGTAAGCTAGTATTGTCTGTAGGCAGATCAAGTTTGCTTCAAATTTTGGCCACGCCCCCTCCCGCCACCGCAATAAAAAATATTGAATAACTCCCACAATTTTTAAGATATCGTGCTCAGATTTTGCAGTGTAGTCTATGTGGCCAATATCTACAATCTCACAAATTTTCAAAAGGATCGGATAATAAATGGCCGAGTTAAAAAAATGTTGCATACTTATCCGAGCTGAGCTGAGTAACGGGTATTTCGAAGTCGGGCAGGGCCGACTTTAACTTACGCTCTCGTTTTACTAAGCGTTTATGTATGGAGTATCACTTTAAATAAAAAGCAGATAAATTGTTGCGTGTGTATAGGCCACTTAATTCAAAATGACGCCAGATAAGCTAAATTTATATTTATCGCTATATCTTGCAAACTGAGGGTGATATGGGATTAGGACAGCTCAAATACTATAGAAATGTGGATGGCGCTTGTGGAGATTTTTTCGTGTTGCCTAGTGCTATTAATAACACTGTGTTACAAAAAAAAATCTAGACATATTTTTCACGACCATTTCCTCATAGTTGGTTTCTTACTATCACCCCCAAAATCTGAAGTTATGGCACAAAAACCGCTTATTGCTTTACATTGTTAGACCGTCTGATTGAGTTTAACTCTGTAAATTTCGATAGCGTCGAGGGGAACCTAAAATATTGCAAAGAATGAATTGATAGATTTAACTCAATGGCTGAGAAAACGGGGTACAGATCTGGCATTTTCAATGTTTTTTTTAAATTTCCACTCTGGTCTTCACTAGTTTTACTATTTTATTCTATGTGATTTTCTTTTAAGTTTAATTTTAATAGCCTATTTTATTCTCCGTAAAACAGAAGTTGTGTCTATTCATTTGGTTACCCCCTGCCGAAGTTATTCGCGTATTTATAAGTACACATCGACTATTTAGTATATTTTTTTCTGTTTGCTTACATTTTAGTGTGTGCTTGTAGAGGCGCTTGTCCTGCAAAAGTTAAGTCCAAAGCCTAAAAGCTAGCAGTTTTAAGTCCTTCGCCTGAAAGTAGGCCACTCTAAACTGCTCCGCTCGTTTTAATTGATAGTTTAGTTGCTGCTGGTCAATGGTAGTTAAATACTGTTCGAACATTTTTCAAATGCTAAAACTATCTTAGTATTTTTTTATGGAAAATATCGGATACCTTTAATCGGTAATTGTACCATTCGATAATATTCGATTAAGTAATCGGAAATACAGCCCTAGGGCCCTTATATTTCCGGGCAAGGCAAGCCGGCCTCGCCAATTACTAGCCACGTTCTTTTTCCAAAATTACTCTTCAACCAAGCAGACGTGCCTGTGAACCAGAGGAAAAGTTCGGCTTAACCTATAACTCTCGCTCCCCAAATAAAATTGCATGGAAATATTCTCCAAGCGGACTCAATTTAAAACCGCAAAAACAATTTAAGGGTCAAAGAGAAGAAAATTCCCCTTTCTAAGGCTTGGCCAAAGTGGAAAACCTATTTTTGGAAATTTTCCTTTTGGACCTAACCTACGCTTGGTAAGCTGCACCTTTTAATCGCCAGCTTCATGCAAGCTAATCCTCCTCTTCCACCATAGCCCTCAAAGCCAATCCAAAACGGCTCAAGAAGAGAGGAAAAAACACCCAACCCGCGTGGTTAGGCCACTCAAGCCGTCGCCACACACAGCAAGCTAGTGATCAGTGCCAGCAGACGGTAACTATTCCCTAACTCCACTCTCCACCGGCTCCCCGCTAATTATCTCCTTCGCGGTTTATTTTTCTCCCAAAAATTAAGGTCTGGCCCCTAGTCCCCAGCTGCTAGTCCCAGAGCCCTAGCTCCGTATCGGCCTTAACCTCTGAACCGGCAACAGAATTATCTACCCCAGCTAACCTCCATCAGTTGGAATCCAACCGCCAGTGAACAACGAATCAGTGCTGTGAAAAACTCGCCAAAAGTCACCCTCGAGTGTAGTGCAGTGCGTTTCAAATCGAATTTGCCCGAATAAAAAGCGCCCAGTGCAGACCCTGGTGCTCTTACAGGAAGCAGAACGAAACGCTACCCTATAAGCCTAGTTTTTCCCAAATGTGCCAAAAGCCAAGTGTGATCATGAGCCAAGTGTAGCATCTGTGCAAGTTGAATTATTTTGTTGTGCTTAACAAAGCAAAGGCCCCTGCAAATGTGAGAGGGCTCTCTTAAATTACTTTGATTCTTTGGTTGTGTGGTTGATCCATCTTGGCATTGGTTCTTTTGTCGTGTCGCTTATTTAACATTGGACTAAAACTCAACTCTTGGTGCAACTAATAATCTACAGCTGATCGCCGGAGAAAGATCTTTCGCCGTTGAATCCAACTAAGCAGTAAGTCTTGCCCATGTGGCGTTAAAAGCTAGTGCATTTCGAAAAAGTACGAGCAGTTAAGCTAAGACGCCCTTACTATTGCGAAATTTGTTCGATCTCCCTTAAAATAATGAAAGAGAAAGTAAACGACCAGCCAGTCACCTCAACCACCCACTAAATCAACCACGTCATTGACCGCCCTAAGAGAATGTCACACCTGTGTTCTGCCTAAACCTAATCTTTGGAAGAGAAATTGTTGTCAAAGCAGCCACCTGGCTTTGTGTGAGCTTAGGCAAAGCTGGTGCGAAGATCATAATCAAAACAAACCAAGATCGCTGCTCACAGTTATGTGCCAATGCCTAGCTGAAAACCAAATTCTTGACCTTGCACAATGCAGCCGTTCAGGCTGAGTACAGTGGTACCTCGCTAATGAAACCCTTCCTGGTTCATGACTCACCTCTGAAAGAACTTACATTATATTTTTATATTTTTATATTATTTTCCAACTGAACTTCAATATTATTAATTATTTTTAAATGGCGAATTGTCAACTAACCTTTAATTTTCAGCTACGCTTGCTCAATCTCACTTGCGCCTAGGTTAGATAAAGATTTTCTTACAATTAATTTCTAAATCTAAATCTAGTATAGTTTAATCGAAGCTGAAGCATAGTTCCTCAAAATTAGCGTAGCCTTTAGCCAGATAAGCCCTTAGTATTAATTATGCCTAGCCTAAAGAAAAACTATGAAGTCCCCCATTAAATTTATAATGAAGTATAATTAAAACCCCTTTTATTCCGGAAATCATGAGGAGCAGCCATGGGATAAGATGAACAGCTCTTAATTGTTCTAGGGATCACCAATGAACTTCGGTTCATATCTGCATTTGGTGATCATGGTAGGGTGGGGAACCAGGCCGCTACACAACACCTGTGGCCTGAACAAGTGATGTTCTTCTGAGTCCTATCTCCTTTTATTTTCTTTTCTTTTCTCGTCTACCCCACTTTTCTAATACCCCTTTCGACCCTGTCCAAGTTAAATGATAGGCTTCCCTTTAATACTAACGCAACCCGTGAAATCATTAAAATTAAATAAGCCTCGAGCTGTAGTCTGCGGCATTAACTTTTGGAACTCCCCCCATTGCCGACGAAGATAGCCGGATCCAGCACGGGTACCGCATAGGACTACTTTTACCATCTGCTCGGATAGGATGCAACTATTGGTTGTATGCTACAATTCTTATTATTTATTTAATTTTATTTGGCGCCCAACTTAGGGGGCCCGAGTGATCCGGTAAGCCCCTATCAAAACAATACGAATCTTCAGTCACCTTCATCTGACTTAACTCATTTGGCTTAGATTATCCTTCAATCCCCTTGTCCTGATTTATTGGTTTGAAGCTGAGGACTCAATGGTAGTTTCAGTATAGCTTCATTACCCGGCTGAAGAGAAACCATTAAATACATGCTTAGCATTAGCTTAGCTTAGAATTGCAGGACAAGTTTCATCTTCGCAATAGATATAACGCCGCAATTTCAATTTAGCTTTTGATGAATGATCCTTGTGTTTTATTTATCATGGGGAGTTGTAGCTGGACAAAGGTTTTTCATGGACGAGATCTGTGGCCTTCCGCTCATTGAAAGCCGATAAAAAGTACACCTTAAGTTGTCAGAGAGTAATGTGACACTTTCGGAAAAAAGTTCACTAACTTGATAACTGAATCCCCTCCCATATCCTTCTATCTCTTTTCTTTATTCTTCTTCTTTTCTTTCTCCGCGTTTAATCAAGTTTTTCTGAATCTTTTACTCGAAATCAGACCTACCACGCCAGGTTTTATAGCTTTTGCTGGTGCACGAATAAAACTTGGACAGGTGTGGAGCTCTGTCATCTCGTAGTACCTTTGCTAAACGCATTCGTTGAATGTAGTTAATTAATTTTCTAACATCTCGATACAAAAATCGTTTACTTTCACTATCCTCAGAAGCTCATTTCGCAGTTCTATTTTTTTCCCATGAAAGCAAGTCATGATTTCCGGATTCCATTTATGATTTTTTTTTATTTTTTTCGAAACCACCGTTTATTATTACTATTATTTTCATTATACTTTTATTTACTTTTAGTAGGCAGTCATACTCAGGGAATATTGAGTCCGTATTTTGCTCTGGTTCAATTTATAATAGTGGTTAAGTCAAAATCATCCTTTTTCTGGTGCAAGCTGTCATATTTGTCCGAGCTGTGACGACTTGGCTGGAGATATTCAGTGCTATCTGTCTAAGGACATTGAATACTCTGCTCAGTTGCTGACTACCAGCTGCAACCACACATTTCATTGGGTGTGTTTCAACACCAGAGTAGCAAACCGAGAATTTTGTCCCGTTTGCAAGTCCCAGTTGCAAACCTCCTTGTTGAATCTAACCGTAAATACGGAACTCAGCCAGTCTACCCAAAGTTTGCCGTCTTCAGCAATGCCAGCGCTCACGAGAAGCCAACAAAGATTAGATAATACCAATCCCGACAACATGGAGAGCGCCCAGTCAAGTACTCAACCCGCTCCGGGAAATTCTAGTGCTAACACTGAACTTCACGCCTCAGCTAGCCAGATGCAGCAAGCCATAGCTAATGCAATGGAAGCTGCAGCCATAAGGCAAACAGAAATATTGTGCCAGGCTATGACTACAGGCTTTCAAGGCCTTTTGACCGCTATTACCTCTCGGGTAGAGGCACCTTCGCCTCCAGCGAGAGCAGGTAATCCGCAAATGGAATTCAAAACCTGGAAAATCAAACTCGTTTCGGCCGGCCACGGTTCCACCAGCGCCGAGATATTCCTCCATGAGCTCCGATTTGCGACCTGATCGAATCAGCCAGATCATAAGCAATTGGAAAATCAAGTTCTCAGGAAGATCAGCCATTAGTGTTGACGATTTCCTTTATCGTGTCGAAGCCCTAACAAACCAAACGTTAGATGGCAACTTTGACCAAACGTTAGATGGCAACTTTGAGATTTTGGCGTGTCACATCAGCAACGTGCTGGAAGGCAGCGCCAGCGATTGGTATTGGCGATACCACAAAAGCGTGCCTCAAGTCGATTGGTCAACATTTTGTACCGCTTTTCGAGCTCAATTTAAAGACGAGAGAACTGACGTAAACATCAGAGCCGCAATTGATCGCCGTAAACAAAAGGAAGGTGAATCCTTTGATGAGTTTTACGAATCCATTGTCCTTTTAGCCGACAAACTGTCCGTTCCCTTGCCAGAGTCCTCGATTTTGGAGTCCGTGCGATCGAATTTGCTACCTGAAATTCAACACGAATTACTGTACGCAAAAATTCACTCGATGTCTGAACTAAGACATGTCGTGCGTACCCGTGAGGTATTTATTCAAAATGTGTTGAAACCACAGACTATGAAGCCACGTGCCGCACCTCGTCGGCTAGTGCATGCTGTCGCTGTGGAATCCGAATGCGAGTCCGACATCAGCGACAATGACATATCAGCACTTGAACTTTCTTGTTGGAATTGTTCAAAGAAAGGTCATCGCTACCAAGATTGCGTATCTGAAAGACGCGTCTTCTGCTATGGTTGTGGCCAAGCGGATACGTACCGACCCTCTTGCCCAAAGTGTAGTAGTGCAAAAAACTACCCATCTCGTGCACCTATGAAAAGTGCACGCAAACCGACAGTTTCGAAGGCGACCAACACCGATTAGAAGAGACCAATTCTTCTACTCCCTATACCCCAGACTTGACCACACTACCCGCTTTACCTATTCATAACCGTTTAAAACAGCACCAATCTGGAGCTAACTATTGCACGAGCCGAAGAATTGCACGATCGAAACAGCGCCGAATTGATTTTCGCCAAAAACGTATGTTAGAGCATAAGTCGCTGATAGCTGCAATCGTAGACCATGACGTTCGACCCTATGCACAGGTACATCTATTAGGACGATTAATTAGTGGTTTAATGGATACCGGCGCTTCCATAAGCTGCATCGGTGGCAGCTTGGCCAAAGAAATTCTTTTAGAAAACACCCCACTTAAACCAATTTCGTCAACTGTGCGCACCGCAGACGGTAAGACCCAAAGCATTGTCGGTAAGATGCGTACTTCAGTCTGTTACAATGGTAGTTCTAAACTAATAACTTTTTACGTTATACCGTCACTGGTTCAACCATTATATTTAGGCATTGATTTTTGGACAGCGTTTCAACTGCTGCCCTCAAATTTGTCTAGCAAACCGATTTCTGCACCCCTCGCAGAGGTTGACTTGCAACTATTCAGACCCTTGTCCGAATCCCAGCAAAAAAGCTTAAATGAAGTAGTTCATAGTTTTCCTTCGTTTGCCGAAAAAGGACTGGGAAAAACTTCCTTGTTGTCGCATGCGATTGATGTTGGCGATGCCAAGCCCATCAAGCAGCGACACTATCCAATCTCTCCTGCCATGGAAAAGCTTGTTTATAAAGAGCTGGATCGAATGATTGCGCTAGGAGTAATCGAAGAATCCGAAAGCTCATGGTCTTCTCCTGTTGTCTTGGTGAACAAGCCAGGCAAACTTCGTCTCTGCCTTGACAGCAGACAGGTAAATTTAGCCACGCGCAAGGACGCTTATCCTACTCCCATAATAGACGGATTGCTGAGCCGGTTGCCAAAAGCCGAATTCATATCGAGCATTGACCTCAAGGACGCCTATTGGCAGATTCCTCTATATCCAAGCTCTAGAGATAAAACGGCTTTTACAGTGCCAGGTAGGGCCCTTTATCAATTTAGGGTGATGCCCTTTGGTCTCACCAATGCAACCGCCACCATGTCGAAACTGATGGATCGAGTAATTCCGGTTAAATTCCGAAATGAGGTGTTCGTGTACTTAGACGATTTGCTCATAGTCTCAGACTCATTTGAACGCCACCTCGACGTCCTAAAGGAAATAGCTAAATGTCTATCAGGAGCAGGACTAACTATCAATGTCCAGAAAAGCCAATTTTGCGTTAAGGAAGTGAAATATTTAGGTCACATAGTCGGAAATGGTTCCATTTCCATGGACACTGACAAAATACAGGCTATTACTGAGTACCCAGCACCACGCTCTGTGAAACAGCTGCGCCGTTTTCTTGGCATGACTGGCTGGTACCAGAAATTCATTAAAAACTACGCTTCCTTGGCTACTCCACTAACAGACGCATTGAAGCACAAACAACGCTTTGAATGGTCAGAGTCGGCTGAAAAAGCTTTTGTTGCTTTGAAAGCTGAACTATCCAAAGCCCCAGTACTACACACTCCTGATTTTGCATCCCCGTTCTATATCCATTGCGATGCAAGTCACACCGGAATAGGAGGAGTGCTCATGCAGATAAACCAAGAAGGTGATGAAATCCCTATTGCTTACATGTCCAAAAAGCTCAACAAATGCCAACGTAACTACTCTGTTACTGAAAAATAGTGTTTGGCGGCAATTCTGAGCATAAAGAAATTTAGGGCATACGTGGAAGGGCATCCCTTCACCGTTATTACTGACCATGCCTCATTGAAATGGCTAATGTCGCAATCAGATCTCGGAACGCGTTTGGCTCGATGGGCACTCAAGCTGCAAGCTTACACCTTCACGATCCAGCATCGAAAAGGGACAAAAAATGTCGTACCCGACGCTTTATCGCGTACTCATTGCGAAGACTTATCCGCCATTGACAACCATCAAGTCATAGACTTGAAATCCCCTCACTTTGAATCTGACGGTTATAAGGATCTTATTGCCAGAGTGGTTCAGAGGCAAAATCAGTTGCCAGATGTAAAAGTGAAAGATGGATTTATCTATCGCCGTTCTGAGCATGCATCCGGAGACCGGATAGCCGATGATTTGGTTTGGAAGCTATGGCTGCCAGTCGAATTGGTGCCTTCGGCCTTAAAAATGGCCCATGATGATCCGTTAACTTCTCACGGTGGCATAAACAAGACACTCGAGAGGGTGAGGCGACATTATTATTGGCCAAATTTGGTAAATGATGTCAAAGAATATGTAAGCCACTGCGAGACATGCAAAAGTACCAAACCATCCAACAAAGTACTTAGACCTCCATTGGGAAAGACTGGAGAAACGCAAAGGTTCTTCCAAAAACTTTTTGTGGACTACTTAGGACCCTACCCTCGCTCCAAGTCTGGCCATATAGGCATTTTTATTGTCCTAGACCACTTCACTAAATTCCCATTTCTGAAGCCGGTAAAGAAATTCACCGCAGACGCTATTTTGCCCTATCTTGAAGAAGAACTCTTCCACTGTTTCGGAGTGCCTGAAACTATACTTTCAGACAACGGCGTGCAATTCAAATCGCATGTATTCAACAATTTGTTGCAAAGATATCGAATTAACCATTCGTATACTGCGATTTACGCGCCCCAAGCCAACGCCTCTGAACGTGTAAACCGTTCGGTTATTTCGGCAATAAAGGCTTACGTCCATCCTAACCAGTCCAACTGGGACGAAAATTTGAGCAAAATATGCTGCTCCTTGCGATCCAGTTGGCACAGCGCAGTAAACAACAGCCCATATCGTTTAGCTTTCGGCCAGCACATGGTTACCGACGGGTCAGTATACGAACTGTTGCGAGAACTGAACTTGCTGGAGGATCGTTCTGTTTGTTTTAATAAGGACGACTCATTTGACCTCATGCGAAACAAAGCCGTGAGTGTCATGCGCAAACAGCACTCGCGCAACGAAAAAGCTTACAATTTGGGAAGTGCTGACGTATCCTTTGCTGTCGGCCAGGAAGTGTTCCGAAGGAACTTTCAGCAAAGCAACTTTGCAAAAGGTTTCAATGCCAAACTGGCCCCAACATTCCTCAAAGCTAGAGTCAGACGCAAAATGGGCCAAAGTTATTATGAGTTGGAAGACTTACAAGGGAAATTAGTCAGCAAATTTCACGCCAAGGACATCAAGCAATGAGCTAATGACCCCTTGTATCTGTTAGAAGGTCCAAGCGCAGATCACCCTTGCTGACAACCATCAAGTGTGATTTCGGTCGGGGGGACTTGTAGAGGCGCTTGTCCTGCAAAAGTTAAGTCCAAAGCCTAAAAGCTAGCAGTTTTAAGTCCTTCGCCTGAAAGTAGGCCACTCTAAACTGCTCCGCTCGTTTTAATTGATATCTAAAAGGTCTAAGCACAAATCATAATAAATAAGAGTTTAGTTGCTGCTGGTCAATGGTAGTTAAATACTGTTCGAACATTTTTCAAATGCTAAAACTATCTTAGTATTTTTTTTATGGAAAATATCGGATACCTTTAATCGGTAATTGTACCATTCGATAATATTCGATTAAGTAATCGGAAATACAGCCCTAGCGGGCCCTTATATTTCCGGGCAAGGCAAGCCGGCCTCGCCAATTACTAGCCACGTTCTTTTTCCAAAATTACTCTTCAACCAAGCAGACGTGCCTGTGAACCAAAGGAAAAGTTCGGCTTAACCTATAACTCTCGTTCCCCAAATAAAATTGCATGGAAATATTCTCCAAGCGGACTCAATTTAAAACCGCAAAAACAATTTAAGGGTCAAAGAGAAGAAAATTCCCCTTTCTAAGGCTTGGCCAAAGTGGAAAACCTATTTTTGGAAATTTTCCTTTTGGACCTAACCTACGCTTGGTAAGCTGCACCTTTTAATCGCCAGCTTCATGCAAGCTAATCCTCCTCTTCCACCATAGCCCTCAAAGCCAATCCAAAACGGCTCAAGAAGAGAGGAAAAAACACCCAACCCGCGTGGTTAGGCCACTCAAGCCGTCGCCACACACAGCAAGCTAGTGATCAGTGCCAGCAGACGGTAACTATTCCCTAACTCCACTCTCCACCGGCTCCCCGCTAATTATCTCCTTCGCGGTTTATTTTTCTCCCAAAAATTAAGGTCTGGCCCCTAGTCCCCAGCTGCTAGTCCCAGAGCCCTAGCTCCGTATCGGCCTTAACCTCTGAACCGGCAACAGAATTATCTACCCCAGCTAACCTCCATCAGTTGGAATCCAACCGCCAGTGAACAACGAATCAGTGCTGTGAAAAATTTGCCCGAATAAAAAGCGCCCAGTGCAGACCCTGGTGCTCTTACAGGAAGCAGAACGAAACGCTACCCTATAAGCCTAGTTTTTCCCAAATGTGCCAAAAGCCAAGTGTGATCATGAGCCAAGTGTAGCATCTGTGCAAGTTGAATTATTTTGTTTTGCTTAACAAAGCAAAGGCCCCTGCAAATGTGAGAGGGCTCTCTTAAATTACTTTGATTCTTTGGTTGTGTGGTTGATCCATCTTGGCATTGGTTCTTTTGTCGTGTCGCTTATTTAACATTGGACTAAAACTCAACTCTTGGTGCAACTAATAATCTACAGCTGATCGCCGGAGAAAGATCTTTCGCCGTTGAATCCAACTAAGCAGTAAGTCTTGCCCATGTGGCGTTAAAAGCTAGTGCATTTCGAAAAAGTACGAGCAGTTAAGCTAAGACGCCCTTACTATTGCGAAATTTGTTCGATCTCCCTTAAAATAATGAAAGAGAAAGTAAACGACCAGCCAGTCACCTCAACCACCCACTAAATCAACCACGTCATTGACCGCCCTAAGAGAATGTCACACCTGTGTTCTGCCTAAACCTAATCTTTGGAAGAGAAATTGTTGTCAAAGCAGCCACCTGGCTTTGTGTGAGCTTAGGCATGGACCGCCGTTAAGCTAGTGCGAAGATCATAATCAAAACAAACCAATATCGCTGCTCACAGTTATGTGCCAATGCCTAGCTGAAAACCAAATTCTTGACCTTGCACAATGCAGCCGTTCAGGCTGAGTACAGTGGTACCTCGCTAATGAAACCCTTCCTGGTTCATGTCTCACCTCTGAAAGAACTTACATTATATTTTTATATTTTTATATTATTTTCCAACTGAACTTCAATATTATTAATTATTTTTAAATGGCGAATTGTCAACTAACCTTTAATTTTCAGCTACGCTTGCTCAATCTCACTTGCGCCTAGGTTAGATAAAGATTTTCTTACAATTAATTTCTAAATCTAAATCTAGTATAGTTTAATCGAAGCTGAAGCATAGTTCCTCAAAATTAGCGTAGCCTTTAGCCAGATAAGCCCTTAGTATTAATTATGCCTAGCCTAAAGAAAAACTATGAAGTCCCCCATTAAATTTATAATGAAGTATAATTAAAACCCCTTTTATTCCGGAAATCATGAGGAGCAGCCATGGGATAAGATGAACAGCTCTTAATTGTTCTAGGGATCACCAATGAACTTCGGTTCAGATCTGCATTTGGTGATCATGGTAGGGTGGGGGACAAGGCCGCTACACAACACCTGTGGCCTGACCAAGTGATGTTCTTCTGAGTCCTATCTCCTTTTATTTTCTTTTCTTTTCTCGTCTACTCCACTTTTCTAATACCCCTTTCGACCCTGTCTAAGTTAAATGATAGGCTTCCCTTTAATACTAGCGCAACCCGTGAAATCATTAAAATTAAATGAGCCTCGAGCTGTAGTCTGCGGCATTAACTTTTGGAACTCCCCCCATTGCCGACGAAGATAGCCGGATCCAGCACGGGTACCGCATAGGACTACTTTTACCATCTGCTCGGATAGGATGCAACTATTGGTTGTATGCTACATGCTTTAACATATGAGCCCCTAAAAGAATGCCATGTTTTGTTTGGCGGCAGATTTAAATAGTTCTTATAAAATACTTAAAAGGAAAATTTATATACTTTTGGATGCTGCAGTAGCAGACAGCAGCGCTACCACTTTCTTTCCCTCATACCTTTACTATAGCTGATAATACTGATTATTAAATATGTCAAGGACCGAACCATCTATCTAAAAAACAGTGAGAGATATTTGGTATTTTCCAAATTGCTGGGAAGACCAATATGAAAAATAAAATAAGTAGCTTATTTCCCATACATCTACCATCTCCTACCATCTATGAGATCTGAGCGTTCATACAGAAGTACAGACGGCCAGATGGACTGATGGACACGGCTTCTGCGACTCAGCACTTGATTGTGAACACGAATACATAATTGTTGACGTTGAAGATGCCTCCTTCTAGCTCACACCATTGGTACAGACTATAAAAAAGTCACACTTGAAGATGCTTCAAGAACCTTACAGCCCAATGTTGACATTTAGAGCAAGCTTAACCTGGAAAACACAATATCAGGATCTATAAAAAGCAGCAGTCGGCTAAGCCTTGTACATGACATTTTAAAGGTTAAAAAGTGCTTAATGCAATTGAATTCGCTTAACTCAACTAGTATTTGTTGGGAAACTGTTAGATTAGTGAGCCTTTTCACTAGCCTTTGGCTAAAATAGCCAGCAAAGATTTGACCACTAAATTTGGCCACCAAATGATTAGATGAGACAAAGGGTTTAACAATGTTTACTCAAGTTTGTATTGTTCGATTTAGCGACAGTTTGATTTGGTTAAAGCTGCAAACGAATTATTGGACAACGCGCCAGGCAGATCAGACGTGATCCCTGCCGGTTACAATGAGTTACGATTTTCGACTGTGTGCAGCGGCCAAAGTTGCCGGCACAGCTTGCATGCAGACGGCAAGCAGCAAAACAAAGGCGAAAGAGGAGCAAGTAAAGCGACAAATGAGAGCGAGGGTTGCAATTGTCTTTACGTTAATGGCTATTTAAATTTGACTATTATTTTGAGATATTTGGGGAAGGCGCTTAGCCGAACATATTCCCCCCGTTGGAGGACTCGGGCCTTCAACATCCTTCTTGGGCAGCAAACACAGCTTGGCGACAGCTCTTGTTGTAGTACCAGTGGCAGTTCTCAATTCCGCAACCCGGGCAACGCCATCTGCTCCGACGATCAGTTTGGTCCCCCTAGCCAGTGGCCACTTGAGTGGAGGTAAGTTCTCATTTTTGACGAGAACGACGTCGCCAACATTAATCCCAGGTAGATCAGCTCTCCATTTCGACCTCTGTTGAAGAAGCGTGAGGTACTCTTCCCGCCAGCGCGCCCAGAACGTCTGTTGAAGATAGCAAATCCTCTGCCATCGATTGAGGCAATTGAAGTTCAATCCAGTGATGTCTGGAGCAGCGAATGAGCTGAGGTTTGCAGTACCCAAAAAATGTGCTGGTGTCAGGACATCAAGGTCATCGGGATGCTCTGTAATTGGGAGTAATGGTCGTGAATTAATGATTGCGGTGATTTGACAAACAAGAGTACGCAAATCATCAAAATTTAGCAAGGAACTGGCAGCAGAACGGTAAAAATGATGCTTGGCTGTCTTTACAGCCGCCTCCCAAAGCCCTCCAAAGTGCGGAGAGCGAGGTGGAATAAATCAATCTGATCGGCGACGCAAAACTCCTGGATCGCCTTCAGATGCTTATCCTCCAGTAACAGCTGCTTCAAATCTGCCAACTCGTTTTTCGCTCCCACATAATTAGTTGCGTTGTCCGACCAGATCTCTCGAGGACGACCGCGAGTAAAAATGAATCGTTTTAGGGCGCATAGAAAAGAAGCCGTAGATAAGTCCTGCACCAGCTCCAAGTGCACGGCCTTGGTAGAAAAACAAATGAACAGGCAAATGTAGCATTTGATGGGAGGCCTTGTGCGGACTTCACTTTTGTAAAAGAACGGACCACAGAAATCCACGCCAGTTATCATAAATGTATATGATGATCCATCGACTCGCTCCTTTGGCAAGTCGGCCATGATATGCTCAATTAGACGTGGTCTAGCTCTGAAGCATCTGGTACAGCGATTAACGACGATCGCCACAGTTCTGCGCCCACCAATCGGCCAATATTGATGTCGAATGAGCGCGAGCAGCGATCGAGGCCCTGCATGCAAATTGCGTTCATGAAAATGCACTATTATAGCTGCTGTGACGGGATGACGACTTGGAAGAATGATTGGATGACGAGCATTGAAGTCAAGTGATGAATTCCTAAGCCTTCCTCCAACGCGAAGAAGTCCACTTTCATCAATGAATGGTGTAAGTGACGCTAAAGAACTTGATGAAGAAACTTTCTTGTTGTCACGTACTGCCTTATAGTCAGCCCAAAGATGTACTCTCTGTATCGAACGAAGAATCCGTGTGCCACCAGAAATATCAGCTACAGTTAACCCAGAGGACTTCGTGCGCTGCTGAAACCTTGAAAACGTACCCAAACGTTCGCTGCAATCTGTCGAAAGAATTGGCAAACTTACGCCCCTCAGAAAGATCGACGTATGGGCAAACTGCAAGCAGGACTCTTTTCCGAAGCTCTAGTAATGGCATGTTCTGCACCGATGGCGATGGCCATTCATCCTTCTCCTCGCAAAGAAATGGTGGCCCATGGGACCAAAGTTGAGACTGCAAGAGCTCCGAGGGTAGGGCTCCTCTTGACAAAATATCAGCTGGATTCAAGTTCGTTGGGACATAGTGCCATTCCATGTGACCAGTCAACCTTTGAATGTTAGATACTCGGTGATACACGAAGACGCTGAACTGCGCTGGGTCGTTTCGAATCCAAGACAAGGCAGTTGTCGAGTCAGTCCAGCAATAAAACAGTCCAGCAAACGATTAAAGAATCAATACCTCGTTCATGAGTTGGGAAAGCAAAAAAACACCATAAAGCTCCAGCTTTGGGACTGTCAAAATCTTAAGCGGTGCAATCCGAGATTTCGCGCACAGTAGTTCCGCCTATGCTCCAGCATTTGTCCTTGAGACAATGTAAACGCATACGCGTTAAGGCTAGCATCGCAGAAACCGTGGACTTCTATGTTCGAATTGGAGACTAGCGTTAAGCGAGGAAAGCTGATGCGCTGAGAGTTGGACAAATTCTCGCAGAAACTAAGCCACGCTGAAGAAAGGGCTGCTGGAAGGCTCTCATCCCAATGGAGCTGCTCCTTCCACAATTGCTGAAGGAATGTTTTTGCCTTGGTTATGACAGGCCCAATCAATCCTAGGGGGTCATAGAACCAAGCAATTGTTGACAACAAGGATCGCTTTGTTGGCTTCAAGGAAAGCTGCTTGGGTGAAACTGAAAAGAGAAGTTCATCGGATGAAGGATCCCAGGCCAATCCAAGAGCCTTTGTGAAGTCAGTGCCATCGTCGATCCTTAGTAGTGTCTCCTTATCCTTGTCAGGAACCTCGCTCAGCACGGCTGGCACATTTGAACACCACTTTCTGACTTGGAAGTTTCCCTTAGCTAACAGTTCAGATGTCTGTCTCAGAATTTTCTGAACTTCTTTTACAGATCCACCACCAGTCATTAAATCGTCGACGTAGAAACAGTGACGTATTACCGCAGAGCCAATTGGAAATGACGCTTGCTCCTCTTCAGCCAACTGATGCATAGAGCGAATCGCAAGGAAGGACGCTGGCTTCGTTCCGTACGTCACGGTGTCCAGTCTGTAGATTTGAATATCTTCCTGGGGAGAATCTCTCCATAAAATGCACTGCATGTAGTTATCTGGTTCAGAAACACGAACGCACCGATACATCTTGCAGATGTCACCAGTGAGTGCAACTGGAAACGAACGAAATCTCAGCAAGGTTTCTAGAAGTTTTGGCTGGATAGTGGGTCCTGCCATAAGAATTTCATTTAGCGAAAAACCTGTCGATGTTACTGCAGAACCATCAAATACGACCGAAGCCTGGTCGAAGTGCTATCATCCTTTAGAACACAATGATGTGGCAGAAAATAGAGGCAGCGATTCAGCAACTCTGGAGCCACCAAAGACATGTGTTTTAGTTTCCGATACTCTTTGATGAATGCTGAATATTGCTCCTTAAGCTGCGGATGACGTTGTAGCTTACGTTCCAAATTGAGAAAACGCCTATATGCTTGCGAATACGAATCGCCCAGCATATCCAAATTTCGCTTTACAGGCAACCTTACAGAAAATTCTCCTGATGGCAATCAAGCAAAATTATCCCTAAAATGTGCTTCGCAGTCGATGTCCTCTTGTTTGGTCTCAACAGAAAACTCACTGCAATTTTCAATTTCCCAAAAACTCTTTATCATCTCATCGACTCGATCGTGGGCCTCCTGAGGCATTTTAGACGAGGACTGAGCAGCAACCAATGCTGTCCTGCGTGGCTGATGACCACCTCCAGATACCACCCACCCAAAACGAGTTTTTTGGAGTGATGGTAATCCTTCTGCAAGTTTGATTTGCCCCACACAGAGCAGATCAAAAAATAGACTTGCCCCAATAAGCAGGTCGATACGCTGCGGCTTGAAGAACTGCGTGTCAGCTAATTGAATGTTTTGAGGGATTTTCCAATCTGCAATATCAACCGAGAAACTGGACTGGTGGTCGGTGATGTTAGGAGCCACCAACGCAACGATATTCACATCATAGTCCGATGCTTGCGACTTCAAATTAAGGCAAACTGTGTAGCCCTCGGAAGTAAAGTTGGCATCACCAAGACCGGCTACCGAAGCTGATGACTTGGTCTTTTTCAGCTGTAGCTGTTGAGCGAGGCTAGAGGTCACTAGATGCAATTTGAGATCCTGAATCTAAAAGTGCCCGACATTGCACAAGGGATCCAGCGCGATCTTTGACCAAAATGACGGCAGTTGCTAAGAGCACGACATCACTGCTGAGATTCTTGGCAACAAGAGAGTTAGATGAGGGCAAATTTGATGAATTTTGCATTGGCAACGAATGAGTCTGATTGATAGTTGTTGAAATGCAGCAGGGTATGATGCTTAGCACCGCATTCTCGGCAAGAGCTAGACTTGCATGTTCGCAATTGATGTCCCTTTTTTAGGCAATTAAGGCACAGAGCAAGCTTCTTGGCCTCCTTTTATCGAAGTGAAGGCGAAAGATTGGCAAAAAGGAAACAAGAGTAAATAGCATGGGTAGAATTGTCGCAAAATACACAGCCAGGACCAGAAGATTTAGTAGCCATAAATGAGCTTGTACTACTGTTAGTTTTGTTGTTCTTTCCAACCTGGCTACTAGGCGCGTAGGTGGCCGTAGCATGCTCCACATTCTCCAACTTCTGGCATTAAGTATTTGATAAGACATAATACATAAAATAAAATACGAAATAGTCTATGTGTTCTTAGAAATACGCGAGAACCTTCGTCAGACAGTAACCAAAATCAACTTCTGTTCAACGGAGAATTAAATGAGCTTTTATAATAAAACTTAAAAGAAAATCGCTTAGAACAATATAATAAACCCAGTAAAGGCTAAAGTGAACGTTTTCAAAAAAACCTTGAAAATGCCAGATCTGTACCCCGTTTTCTCAGCCATTGAGTTAAATCTATGCCAAGTAAAGGAATTACTGCTAAGAGGTCACTTCCCTATCCGCAAGTGGTGCTCTAACGAGCCAAGCGTCCTTGATGGAGAACCGGAATGTGATAAGGAGAATCTGATCAAGTTCCACGATGGAACCGACATCGCCAAAGCCTTGGGCCTGGTTGTGGGATCCTAGTTCGGATAGTCTGCTGTTCAATTTCTCTCAAATATTACCAGATGGCCAATCTACAAAGCGTATCGTCTTGTCCACAATTGCAGGATTTTATGACCCACTTGGCTTAATAGCGCCCATTCTTTTTAAAGCCAAAATATTTATGCAAACCTTATGGAAGGAAGGTCTAAAATGGGATGAAGCTTTACCAGAGTCATTATCGTTGGCATGGTGTGAGCTGACATCTCAATTAACCATGGTCCAAAATTTTAAATTCTCTCGTTTTGTATTGTTGCTAAATGCCTCTTTCCAGCTGCATGCGTTTTGTGAACCAGCATGTCAGCTTATGGAGCATGCATATACATGAGATCGGAAACCGAGGGATTGGTTTCATCGCAACTACTTTGCTCAAAGTCGAAAGTGGCACCCCTAAAAACGTTGACCATTCCCAAATTGGAGCTGTCTGCAGCGTTGTTGCTGGCTGAGTTGGTCTCTAGCGTCAAAGAGAGCATTTCATTTCCCTGTGATTTTTTCTGTTGGTCTGACTCAACGATTGTTTTGTCCTGTATACGTGAAGCACCGTCAAACTTTGATGACAATATATCACCTTATACGTATTAATAACACAAATGCTCTTCGGATTATTAAATGGTAATTGCTTGATCTCAGGAGTTGCAGTGCGGCGCCAGACGCAGACGCTGGCTACCGCTGCATCGAAAAGCTCAGCTCAGATAAAAGCTCTGAGCGTGCGAATTAACAGTGTGAGCTTTGACTTTGGGTATTGTTAACAAGCGTTAGAATTCAAAACAAACATTAGCCAAAAGGCATTTACATTTAAATTACAATGACTGATTATTAGCTCTTCTGCTCCGAACACCCTCCCCCCGTTGGAAGAGTCATGCTTTCAAGCAGATTGTGATTCGACGGGCAGAACAGCTAATTTGGCAACGGCTCTCTTGATAAGACTCGTCGCTGTACGGATCATAGCGACTCTGATTATGCCATCCTTCCCTGGTATAACTTCCTCAATGCGACCAATATGCCATTTTAGCGGTGGCAGGTTGTCATCTTTTAGCAGAACGATATTGCCGATCAAAATATTTGCAGAATCAGCTCGCCATTTGCCCCTCTCTTGCAACAAGGACAAATACTCGGTGCTCCACTTTCTCCAGAAGTTTAGCTGCATCTGTGTCACCAGCTGCCAACGATTGAGGCGGCTGGCGTTGAGATGGGTGACATCTGGCTCAGGAAACTTGGTGAAGCTGGAGCCTTTTAGAAAGTGTGCAGGCGTGAGCACATCGAGATTTTCTGGATCTTTGTCGATTGAGGGATCCCGACGAATTGATCCAAGTAACGCTGTATGACGACGCTCTGGAAGCTCCTTTAGTGCTTGCACCTGAGCAGGCCATCCAGAAGAGCTCAAAAGTAGAAAAGGCGGTCCTTTCAGCCACTGACTCAGATCCAACAACTCCCTCGGAGTACAGCCTCTAGATACCACATCCGCAGGATTCAAGTGTGTTGGAACATGATTCCACGTCATGTCATTGGTCATCTCCTGGATTTGCGCAATTCTGTTGGAGACAAAAACATTAAAGTGTGACGGTGCTTCACGTATACAGGACAAAACAATCGTTGAGTCAGACCAACAGAAAAAATCACAGGGAAATGAAATGCTCTCTTTGACGCTAGAGACCAACTCAGCCAGCAACAATGCTGCAGACAGCTCCAATTTGGGAATGGTCAACGTTTTTAGGGGTGCCACTTTCGACTTTGAGCAAAGTAGTTGCGATGAAACCAAACCTTCGGTTTCCGATCTCATGTATATGCATGCTCCATAAGCTGACATGCTGGTTCACAAAGCGCATGCAGCTGGAAAGAGGCATTTAGCAACAACACAAAACGAGAGAATTTAAAATTTTGGACCATGGTTAATTGAGATGTCAGCTCACACCATGCCAACGATAATGACTCTGGTAAAGCTTCATCCCATTTTAGACCTTCCTTCCATAAGGTTTGCATAAATATTTTGGCTTTAAAAAGAATGGGCGCTATTAAGCCAAGTGGGTCATAAAATCCTGCAATTGTGGACAAGACGATACGCTTTGTAGGTTGGCCATCTGGTAATATTTGAGAGAAATTGAACAGCAGACTATCCGAACTAGGATCCCACACCAGGCCCAAGGCTTTGGCGATGTCGGTTCCATCGTGGAACTTGATCAGATTCTCCTTATCACATTCCGGTTCTCCATCAAGGACGCTTGGCTCGTTAGAGCACCACTTGCGGATAGGGAAGTGACCTCTAAGCAGTAATTCCTTTACTTGGCATCTTATCTCCTTCACTTCTTCGATTGAACCGCCACCAGACATGAGATCGTCCACATAGAAGTCTCTACGTACTATTTTGGCACCAATTGGGAAAGAAGAACATGAAACTAAGGAAGATGATGGTTGATTTTGTGTATTTGATGAAGAAGATGATTGTGATGATGTGGGTGCGCTTGATGTCATGTGAAGCAATGAATGGTGCTTCATATGGCAATGTGAACAGTGACTTGACTTGCATTGCTGCAAACCGTGGCCCTTGCGCAAGCAATTAAGGCAGAGGTTTATTTTCTTCGCCTCCTTGTAGCGCAAATTGGGGCTCAAGTTCAAAAATCGAGAACATTTGGTTAATTAATGGTCTCTTCCATCACAAAAAACACAAAGAGGACTATTAGTGTTAGTCGATGAGGCAATAAGAGCATTTTGGTTAAGTCTGTGCAAGTTTTTTCCCACCTGTTGGCTTGGTGTTAGTGTTACCAAAACGCTTTCCAAGTTTTCCATCATCCTGCATCGCTTTTCCAAAAACAAAGCAAGAGAGCTCCAGGTTGACAGCTTATTTATTGCCAAATCCTCCTCCCTTTTTTCCCGAGTCTTTTGGTCCAGTTTGTGGGCAACAATGTGGATCAGAAGTCCGTCCAAGATCTTCTCGTGCTTCGCCAGGGTTCGAATCGCACGTAGATGTGAGTTCATTTTGTCGCTGAGCTCCCGAAAGCTCTTTGCAGATCCCATCTCGACACCTTTTAATCCAAATATCGCCTTTACGTGTACCTGAAAATGAAGAAGCTTGTTGTCGAATCGATTAGTGAGGAGTTCCTTAACCTTTTCATAGTTCGCATCAGATGGCTCGAGCGAACGTATGGTTTCCAAAGCAAGACCGTCCAGACTGGCACGGAGATACTGGAATTTTTCGATATTACTTAGGTCTGGATCATTGCCCACGACTGTCGTAAACATGGCAAAGAAATCCGGCCAATCTGAATATTCACCACTAAAACGAGGCAGCGCAAGATTCGGCAGTCTTGATTTTCGAGAAGAGTTAACGGTTGATTCTACTTGAAAATGATTAGCAATCACCGTTGAGTTCACCTTACTCAGCTTCCCTTGATGTGCTGCCAATTCTCGTGACAGCTTGTCATTTATTTCGAGATACGCGTTCGCGAAATTAGTACGCGCGTCGCCGGCAAGCTCCATCAGGTCAAGCTTTTCCAAGCTGGTCTGTGCGGCATTAAAATCTGCTTTCAAATCTTTTATAAATTCAACGCGCGCGAGCAAATCAGCCTCGTCAAAGCGAACTAGTGCATCAGGAGATAAAAAATCAATTAATGCAAATGCTTGACACATGAGGGTCTGCGCTTTGGCTCTATAAAATTCAATGTCACTCGGAGAAATCGGTAAAACATTTGAATCGTCACGATCATCAACCATTTTGGCTAATTTAAAAGAAAATGTTCAAGCCGCGTTCAAAATTTTCTTTTAAATGTTTTTCGTTTCACACAAAAACGAGTCTCCCTGTATGCGCGCGCGCCAAATGCAACTTAAAACAAAGCGAGCGATCGAAAATAACGGAATGTTTTCCTTTTGCTTTGCTTCTAGCTGTTCACGGCGGCCGTTGCTCTGCGGTTAGGTAACGAAAAGGAAATTGAAAGGGCAGTTGACCACAGCAGAAAATTAACCCTGTAGAATATATCACCTTATTTTAATAACACAATTGCTCTTCGGATAATTAAATGTTTATTGCTCGATCTCTGGAGTTGCAGTGCGGCGCTAGACACAGACGCAGATTTACAGCTTCACTGTTAGGCTTTTTAGTAATATTATTGCATGTCCTTGAAAAGGGACCAGAAAGCTACCCCCGAGTAAAAAGATTGTTATACTCTGTACCATGACACATTTATACATATAAAGTGGGGCGTACATTTAAAAAAGGTGGACTGATAGATTTTGCTAAGCGAGCCACAGAGAGTATGTAAGGGAGAGTGTCTGAGTGAAAACGAGACCCTTCAGTTCCAGAATTCACGCATCGTCAAATTCATGCCTTATTCACGCTTCTGCTTTGAAGTCGACGACGCTCTGACGATTGCGATGCCATGTTTGTTCCCTGCTAACCATTTTTTGTTAATGAGGGGGGGTCCTCGTTACTGAAACGTTGTGTGGACAAAATGAATTTAAATAAAGCTGGGTTCTCTAGCTCGGATGTCTCCGATAGGTTAAGTAGGAGAGGTGTCCTAAGTCTCCTTCCACTCAGGGCGGGGCAATGGCAGAGGAGGTACTGTACTGTTTCCTCCTCTTCTTCGTGCCTGCAGCTTCTGCAGAAATCATGGTGATTGACTCCTAGGCGTGCAGCGTGTCTGCCGATAAGACAATGGCCCGTTAGGGTTCCCACCAGAAGCGAAATGTTTGTCCGCAGACTCATTTCCTTCTATGTTGCGGTGTTCAGGCACCCAGGCTGTAGTCTCGTGCGATCTCATTTAGAGATGAGCGGCATTTAGTAAGCGTTTTGATATTGTTGGTATATGAGTCAAGGGCTTTAAGGGCGGCTTGACTGTCTAAGTGAATGAAGACATTTTCTTCTCTGATTGGTAGTGTGCTAAGGTAGGTGGCTGCTTTCTGGATGGCCACCACCTCCGCTTGGTACACGCTACTCCCCCTCATACTTTTTCGTCGAGCCTAGACCCATCCGTGTTGATGTTGATGGCATTGGCTCTGCTGTGTGGAAGATTGTCCCACTCGTGTTGGCTTGGAATACAGACTTCGTATGATTTGACGAACGTCGTTTGTGGTATACATTAATAAGTATTTAACGGTATACTCGTTTGGCCATTGAGTATTGTTGAGTGTCCCGAGTAGTATGCGGCTGGCCACGGCTGTGTAAAGCCAGTGTACTATGGAAGGAGAAAAGCACCATTTGCGGCCTATGGCCTTTTTGCACGTGAAAAGGGCAATGGTTGCCTTTTTTAAATTTCAAAATAAACTAATAACGACTCCGACTCTGAGGGGGATTTTTATTTGCCGGTCCGGCCAGCAATGCCCCGATTCACAGCCTGTTGTGGTCAGAGTCTATATTAGAGCTAACAAAATCATTTATCAAATATACAGGCCTGTTCAGCTTTTCACTTACATTAAATTTTCTCTATTTCGACCTGGCTACCTGTTCTGGTTTTCATAATTTGATAGAATTACTCGATTTGAATTCACATTGCTTGGAGCATGTGAAATCAGACGTACTTTCGTAATTTTCATAAAATGCTATTGATATAAAGCGAGATATTAAACAGCTATATTAAAGCACTATTGATTTTTGCAGAGTTTGTATTTTGATTGTTTCATCAAACCGATCAAGTTCAGCGAGTTGTTAAAAGAACAAGAAAGAAAGTCGGTCAAGCCCGACTATAACATACTCTGTACCTACGAAATTATACGCTCGGAATAAATTTTGATGCTGCAGTAGCAGCTGAAAGCAGCGCTGCTATTGCGCTGCAGCAGCGAACAGTCTTTTGAACATAACTCGAAAACGGTTCATCCGATCTTCTCCATTTCTTTGGCGGATCGATAAGTTATCCTGATTACTAAATATGACCAGAAAGAACGAACCATCTATTATTAAAACTCTGGGAGATATGCCGCTTTTTTATAGTGCGGTAGCGGAAGGGGGCGTGGCCAAAATTGAAAATAAATTGATCTGCCTGCTGACATAAGAAGCATATGTCCCATACATGTCAATCCTCTATCTCTTACGATCTCTGAGATCTGTGCGTTCATAAGGACAGACTGACAGACGGACATGGCTATATCGACTCGGCTGTTGATGCTGATCAAGAATATATATACTTTATGGGGTCGGAGATGCTTCCTTTTGGCTGTTACATACTTTTGCACAAACTTAATATACTCTATGTACCTACGGTACAGAGTATAAAAACAATTTGGAACTGAAACAGTCAAATTGCAAGTCGAATACCAGAACAGCGAACGCAAAAGCGTTCGATTTTAATTTCATTTGAAGTTTAATAAATTATGTGAAGCCCGGAACAGGCCTGAAGAGATGTGAAGAGGTAAGAAAAAAAGAATAAGAAAATACTGCTCTTATCAGCTCAACTGTTTCGCTTATAGCTCCGGTGTTTTTTGTCCGATCTGATTGTACTTTTCAGAATAGATAGATATTGGGCCTAGCTTGATGCATACTAAACCACGAGGCTCTAGCTTGAAAATTGATCTGACGGTTGTTTAGGTCTAGAATTTCTAGAGGAGGTCTTGGTTTTTTGGGGATAAAAGGGGGACGGGTGTGAATTTTCCAAATCTGAAACAAACTTGATCTGCGTACAGCATAAATCTACCTTCGCGCAAGAATTTGTGGCTCTATTTCTTATAGTCTCTGAGATCGACGCGTTCATACAGACAGACGGACGGACGGACGGACGGACGGACGGACAGACGGACATGGCTATATCGACTCGGCTGTTCATGCTGATCAAGAATATATATACTTTATGGGGTCGGAAAATTTTCCTTCTCCCTGTTACATACATTCGCACAACTTCATGATCCCCCTTTTCCCATTTTCAATGGGAACAGGGTATAAATATATTAAAATAAAACTAAAAGGATAACCGAAAAATCTCTGACCCGGTGGGGGAAGATTTATTAGCCAGTCCGGCAAGCTATGCCCCTATTCACAGCTGGGAGTGGTCAGAGATTTTCACAGAGATAAGTGTAAAGGGACGTTTTTAAGGAGAAGAGAGAAAGAGATCTGTTGAGAGGAGGTGATAAAGATCGTTGTAGTCTTGACATAAAACCAGAAATTTATTATGCTGGGCATAATCAGTTGTGCATCTAGACAAGATTAAAGGAAAGAAGTTTCTGGTTGGCCTAGAAGGAACAGAGAAGTTAAGGCGACGTAAGAGTTCAGAAGAATCTACATCACCGATAATTTACTTGTGAAGAAATGAAACACCTAAGACTGTTCTACGGTTAGCTAGCGAAGGAAGGTCTATAAGCAAGAGTCTTCTGGAGTATGATGGTAAACGGAGGTTAGGGTCCCAATTGAGGCCACGAAGGGCAAAAAGTAAAAATTGTTTCTAAACTGATTCAATACGATCAGCATGCTTTTTATACTGCGTTCACCATACGGATGAACAGTATTCTAGCACGGGACGAACTAAAGCAGTATAAAGGAGTTAAGTGGTGTAGGGATCATTAAACTCCTTCGACCAACGTTTAATGAATCCAAGTACACCAATCGCTTTGTTAACAATAGTGGAGATATGGTGATTAAAACTCGTTTTGGTTTTAATCATTTCATTTCATTACCAATCAAATAGAAAACCAGAAATGGTTTGCATCGATGGAGAGTCATAAACATGCACTTGGAGCAATTCAGGTGCAAATGATTTACCAAGCACCAAGACTGCAAGGAGTTATGATCATTTTGCAATCCAATATAATGAATCGGGTTGTTGAAAGATAAAATAAGTTTAACGTCATCTGCATACATGAGTATCCGAGAATTTGATAATATTTTAGGGAAATCATTGATAAATAGAGTGAAGAACAGAGGACCCAGGTGGCTACCTTGAGGTACACCAGAGGTTACAGTCACAGGTTTTGAAGTGTTAGAACGAAGCAGAACTTATTGAGTTCTATCTTTTAGATAGCATGAGGCCCAAAGCAGAAAAGAGGAGGGAAATCCTAATCGATCGAGCTAAAAGAAGAGAAGATCATGGTTGACAGATTCAAACGCTTTGCTAAAGTCGGTGTAAATGACATCAGTTTGCCTTTTCACAAGGAATCCATCATTAACTAACGAAGTAAATTCGAGCAAAGTGGTCGTTGTTGACCAACGCTTTATGAAACCATGCTGGAAAGGTGACAAAATAGATCTACAATAATGCTGCAATGTGGAGGTTATAATCTCTTAAAACAGTTTCGGAATGGCGGAAAGCTTAGCAATGCCTCTGTAATTTGAAATATCCGACTTCCCCCCCTTTTTATGGAGAGGAATAATGTAAGATTCTTTCCAAAGAGATGGGAAGACAGACGAATTGAGTGATAGATTGAAAAGCTTTAGCAAAGGTTTGCATAAAGAGCTAGAACACTCTTTGAGCACACAGCTGGGAATGTTGTCAGGCCCAGAAGAAAATGAGGGTTTTAATGAATTTAAAAATGAAAGAAGAGAAGTTTCGGAAATTTCGGGATCACATATAGAGTTGGAAGAAGTAATGTTATAAGGATAAGAAGTGTACGCATAGGTGAAGCAGCCACTTAATCTTCAGCTGTTGGGCATTACTGCAGCAACACATTTTTACATCAACGAGCATCTAACGAAAGATAGTTATTTGATCTTTCGAGAGGCGATGAAACTAAAAAAGCTCAAGTTGCCCTCTGCTGTGATCTCACGGCGTGGTCTTGTACATGTTCGTGGAAAAGACAAAACGGAGTATGTATGTGTCGAGACAGTGGACAAGCTTTTTGAATTCGCCCCAGACGCTGCAGCTAATGCATCTGTTGCTGATGCTGAAGCTTTGGATGTTGGTGACACATTTCGCCAATAAAAGCTTTCTACCTCTGGAGAGTGAAGTTGTTAGAATAGGTTTAAGTAATAATTTTTGTATGGTGTGTAGGTTTTTTATTTTTATTTATAACTATATTCAATGTAAAAGGTGTGCGCTATTAATTTGTTTAATTATACAAAAATGGGTAGTAACAATTAAATGACAACAAACATGACGAACGGACAAACAATAATTAGAGTTCTTAGTAAGCAAAAGACTGGTCTTAAAATTTGTCATATAAATGCGCAAAGCTTAGCAAAGAAAATAGATGAATTTAGGTATATGTTTGTGAACTCAAATGTTGATATTGTATGTGTATTTGAAACTTGGTTTGTGTCTAGTATGTGTGATTCCTTTGTTATTTGTGATGGATATGACCTATTTCGAGCAGATCGGGAAGGCCATGGAGGGGGTGTTGCAATTTACATAAATAAAAAATTAAAGGCTAAGTTAATTTGTAAGCAACCGGTTGGCAGTGCAATTGAATATCTATTTTTCCAGATTAGTAATCTCAACAATTTAACAAAGACCCTCGTTGGCTGCCTGTATAGACCGCATCGAAATACTGAATATACTGAATTAGTTAGCCTTATTTCTGAGTTAAGCATGCAATACAATGACATAATTCTAAGTAGTGACCTCAACAGTAACATTGTTACGTGTCTGCTCCAACAAGGGCCAAAAGCCGGCTAGCTTCAGTCCCTCTCAGGGCTGGGTCTTTCCCAACGGCCACAGACAGCACAATCTCCGACAAATCGGCATCTCTACCCTCACAACAACAACAACAACAAAAACACCTACTCACACACCTACAACAAAACACTCGGGAAGCACATAGAACTTGAGGCTTAGCTGGTACCCCTCACGCGCCCCCCCCCTTCCTGTGGTCATCCCGTATTGTTTGTTGGGATCAGCCACCCTTCCCAGACGTCTGCGTCTGACTACTCTATGCCCGGATTTGGAGCCACTTCCCCCCCTAAGAAACGCCTTAGGCCATCATTTTCATCAACACTTAAACATTTAATAGACAATGGTTCTAGGATTATTCATATCTAAATCTACAAGCTTTCTCTATACTAAATCTATACACAATATATTTGGATGATTAGGTGAGCATTTATATTAACATTATTTCCTTAATTTTTTTATGGTCGTGGACGAGCTGAGATGGACGTTATTTATATAAGAGATGGATGCGACTTGGCTGAAATGGAGGACGAATGGATTCCAACTTTAAGTTTGACGATTCTGCTACTTGGGGTAGCTCAATGGATGCTTGCCTACCTAACCTATTGGAGCTCCAAGGGCAAGGACGACAACAAATATATGTACAATACGTCTTAAATGGTCAGGTTGGTTCCCTTATCCCTCGCGCTTCACTGTCTTAAATTCCTGTTAATTTCCTTTTCCTTTATTGCAGCCCATCTGAGCTCACGACAGAACCATTAACAATTTTGGAGGATTTTCAACCCGCCCGAGGACATTTACAAAATAATCCCCCAATGAAAAATAAATATGAAAATGACCATAATATAGTTTTAAAAATAATGTAAAGAATTATGAATAAATATCTAAATAAGATGCAGATCTGGCGGCGGGAACCATCCGCCCAAAATAGCGAGCTGCCTTTGTGGCTATGGCTGATAATTTTCAGCTCCCCAATGTGCCTCTCTGCCGCCCAGGATTCACTCCTGCGCTCTTGCCCGCCTCCCTTGGGACCAAATAGATTTTCTGTTCGCAGACGGGACTTAAGTCTGGATCCCTCCAGCAAAATTTTGTTGCGAGGCCAAGGTGCTGCCCAAACAAGGGAAAGTCTTGGGAGCTACCTAGTCGCTCGGAATGGACTCACTGAATTTAAGGATGTCCTCTAAGTGGGGTGGTCCCAGTCGGGCTTCGTAGTCGGGGATCCCTCTATTCTCACAAGTTAGGCGGCGGCCGTGGTCCGTCTCTGTAGTTTCGTCTTCTTCCTCCTGCTTGGCTGTTAATCAGCTCTGCTGCTGTAATTATTCGGTCCACTACACTCCGGTCAAGATTTCCTTCCTACGTTGTACTCACTTTCGTTTATTTACCACCGCCCCGACAGATTTGATTAGTTTTCACCACCACGTTTCTTTTTTCTCTCGCGACTCCAAAAAAAATGTACGCTCAATTAACTTATTCACCCGCCGCCTCTTGACCAGACTGTTCTTCCACCCACTCATTCCGCCCCTTTTATGCCCTAGCTACCTTGCCGTTGTGCCATCTCATCTGTCCCAAGGTTAACGCCCGCTTCGAAGGCCATGGCCTAGATTCCCTTGGGAAGTGGGTGCGAAAGGGACTGCATCTGTTGCATCTCCTTCTCACCCAATTTCCCCTCTACGACCTATCTTCATCCCGGTTCCAAAAATCCACGTCAGGGGCGCTTTCTTTTCCCCTTCATGGGCGTGAGCTGCCCACTCGCTCCGATCGCCATTTTCAAATTCACCGCCCTTCCTCAATGCCTATCGATGAACCCCAAAATGCAACACCATGCAAAAATTCACCGCGGCCTACACCACCAGACGAGAAGAATATTTGCACGCATTTTCATTAGCTGCTTCTATTTTGATTCGCCTTCATCTTTATTTGACGGATCTTTCTACAGCCGGCGTGTTCCTTGTTGTTCACCAGCCCGTCTTCCATCCCAATGCCCAACGAAGGCCCACACCCACGGCAGCGCAGCATCTACCCTCTGGCCCAGCATTATGTATGTGAGAGGACAGTATGTATGGAAGGTACGAGTTGTAAGTATGTATGGGTGGCATATGGTTTCTGTATATAACATTGCATATCATTAATGCTTTAAATCCTCAGATCCTTAGCATGGTACACTCCAATCGCCTTGCCGGACAGATCTTCCAACTCGTACGCATTTCCTCCGACCGGCCGCACCACTCGGCACCTCACAAATTTCGGTGCGAATTTGGCATTGAAATTACGTGAGAAGTTGCTCTGGACAAAGCTTCGTCGGTAGATCTCCTGTCCTGATGTGGCATAGAACCTTCGCGCGCGCTTGTTGTACCTTTGTCGGCTTCCCTCATAGGCTCAATGCAGCTTCTTCTCTATCAATTCTCGTATTAATTGGCGTTTGTCTCTTGTTTCCATTGCGACCACCTCATGCTCGGTCAGGGATCGTAGTTTGCGCGCCAACTTGTAGCTTGATCCATTCAGGAACATATGATGCCCGAAGACCGCGAAAAACGGAGTCACTCCCGTCGCCTCATGCACCGCGTTGCGTATAGCCACCTCGATCTCTGGCAGATATTCGTCCCAATCTCGGTGATCTTCGGCGAGATAGGTCCTGATTGCGGCCAACACCGTACGGTTCACCCGCTCGGCTGCATTGCTTTGCGGAGAATAAACGGCGGTTTTCACATGCTTAATCCCAAATGCCTGGACCATTGTTTCGAACGCCTTGGACGTGAACTGCCGTCCGTTGTCGGAATGGATGATTTCTGGTATTCCAAACTTGTAAAACACTTCATGGACCAGAAACTCAACCACCCTATTGACACTCGCCTCTGGCATCGCTTTCAAAAATGTAAATTTGGAGTAGTGATCGACTACCACAAACACCCATGCTTGGCCTCTCTTTGATCTTGGGTATTTACCCAGAAAATCTATGTAAATTTTCTGGAACGGTCTCTCTGTGATAACTTCCGCCCCTATCTCTACCTGCATACGATGATTCGGAGCTTTAGCCTCCTTACATTGAGTACAGCGACGTACATAGTCTCGCACTTGTAGAGCCATTTTTGGCCAATAGAATTGCCTGCGGAGCAGATGTAGCGTTTTCGCCATGCCTCTATGTCAAGCCTTCTCATCCACATGCGCGCGCTCTATCAATCCAGCCGTAAGGGAACTGGGAACCCAGAGTTTCCAGATTGTGCCTTCGACTTGATCCTCCAATCTCTCGAATCCGATTCGCTTATATATCAAGCCTCCCATTACTCGCAAATCCGGCAACGATTCCTTTTGTTCCTCGATTTCTTTCCTCAGCTGCATATACTCTTCGGATTCGAATTCGGTTGTCTGGAATCCGAGCACATCTTGAGGATCCACCTCCGCCTCCTCCACATATCTGGACAATGTATCAGCCACCACACTTTCTACTCCCTTCCGGTGTTCAATTTCGAAGTCAAATCCTTGCAACTGCAAAGACCACCTCGCCAACCTGCCACTCAGATCTTTTAACGACATTAGCCACTTAAGGCTCGCGTGGTCGGTGATCACCGTAAATGGCATGAGTTCGATAAAGGGACGGAATTTTTGAATGGCCATTATCGCGGCCAGACACTCTTTTTTCGTTACGGAATAATTCAGCTGATGCTTATTCAACTTGGCTGAAAAGAACGCTATTGGCCTTTCCCCTTTTTCTTCGTCCCGTTGAAACAACACCGCCCCTACTCCCGCATGCGAGGCATCGCACTGGACATAAAACCGTCTGGTGAAATCCGCATGGACCAGTACCGGAGCCTTTGTCAACGCAGCCTTGAGCTCCTCTATGGATTTGATGGCCTCTGCAGACAACACCAGTCTTTTTCCCGGATTACTTTTGAGGGCGTCGGTTAGAGGAACAGCCAACAGAGCGAAATTTTGGATGAATCGTCTGTACCATCCCGCCGTTCCGAGGAAACTACGCAATTCCTTTACCGATTTGGGAACGGGAATTCGGAGGATGGCTGATACTCGCTCTGGATCCATGCGTATGGTGCCGCCTCCCACAATAAAGCCAAGGTATTTAAGATGCTTAAAGCAAAATTGGGATTTTTGAAGTCCTATTGTCAAATTTGCTCTTTCCAAGCACTGCGCAACCTGTCTAAGATGCTGGATATGTGTCGGAAAATCTTGGGAAATGATGAGCAGATCATCCAGGTACACAAAAACATTATTGCGCAATTCGGCGGGGATGACTTCATCCATCAGCCTGCATAGCCGCTGAGACGCGTTGCACAATCCGAAGGGCATCATGGTAAACTGATACAACGGCCTACCAGGGACTGTGAAGGCGGTGTATGGCTTGCTAGCTTCGTCCATCTCGATTTGCCAATATGCGAATTTGAGGTCCACGCTCGAAATATAATGGGTCTGCTCTATTCGTGATAGGATGCCTTCGATGCAAGGCAACGGATACGCGTCTTTGATGGTCCTTTGGTTCAGCTTCCGGGCATCGAGGCAGAACCGATTTTTACCTGGCCGCCGTACCACGGTGGTGCGATTGCTCCACGGCCCATCACTAACCTCAATGACCCCCAGCTCTAGCATCATGTCGACCTCGGCCCACACAACTTCTTGCATGGCCGGTGAGAGTGGATAATGTCTATCCTTTACAGGCTCTGCTCCCTCTATAAGCTTTATCGTATGCTTTTCCATCGGAGTTTTTCCCAATCCCACCTTTTCATACGCTAAAAACTCTTCTTTTACTTTATTTAACTCTTTTATTTCGTTTTCTTTCAGGATCCATGGTTCCGGCTGATTTTTGGGCAATTCCTCTTCCACTTCGCCATAGTGGGCCATTTGGGTAGAAAATACCTCGTCTACCGATCGCATGGATGACACGGATTCCATCGTACCTAATATCGACGGTGCCAAGGAGAAACTGCGCCAGAAGTCCACTCCCAAATACACGTGTTGCTCCAATCCTGGGCACACATAAAACATAATCTCCTTGGAAGCGCCTTTGTACGATACTGGCAGTTTTACCCGACCAATGATGGAGCGATCCTCGCTGTCCTGACTACCGATATGTATTTCGCCATGTTTATGTTCAGCTCCTCCAGTAATTCTCGGCTGTTCCGTCCCAACACACTGACTGAGGCTCCAGTGTCCAAAAGCCCTCGGATGCTCTTCCCACCAATGTGGACTTCGGCAAATGGACGATTGTCGACCTCTTGGCTTCGCCGTACAGCCTCAGCCACTTGCCTTTTTGTGACCTGCCTCTGTCGAAACCTTGCTCGTGTCTTCTTTACCTTTTCGGTCAGCAATCGCATTCCCTCTATCTTACGGTCTGCTAATATCCGGTTTCTCACCACCAAATAAGCCCTCATTCTTTCTTCAGCCGGTAAATATCTTAAATTTTTGCGTGTATCTATATTTGACTTATTTCTATCATTTTCTAGGTTTTTCTGGCCTACTTCGTCGCGGGATTCCTTCCAGAACGCGCTTCCCCCGTCTTCGTCGCGCTCTTCACAGCGTTTCCCGAGCAATCCGGACAGGTTGGACTGTAGGCGTCGGGTTTCCCACAACGGTAACAGAACACTTTCCGCTCCCTTGCGAGGCAATCTCGGAATCCGTGGTTCGGATTGCCACAATTCCAGTAACCCGCTCTTAATGATGGTTTGTGCATTCGAGCTTCTTCCACATCTATCGCCAATTCTTCTGCATTAGATACGATTGCCTCACTGATGGATGGTTTTCCCGCCGGGAGTCGTGTCTGTGGTACGAAGTTGCTACGTCCTCTGCGGCCAAAACACCTCTCCACCTCATTGCATTCGTCGCGCAATTCGTCCACCGAATAGAACTCCTTGGCGTAAATGTATCGGGCGATGTTCTCCCGCAATCCCTTTTTGATTATATTAATCAAATCCCGATTGCGTAACGGTTTCGTCAACCTGGACGCGAGCTGCCGCATTAGGTGTATGTAGTCCTCCACTGTTTCACCTGCTTGCTGTTCCCGCTGTAGTAGCGCATGCATCCGATCGTGCTCGGTCTGGTGATCTCGAAATCGGTCCCTCAGCGCCTGCCGCAGTCCGGCCCAATTGCTTACACTGTACTGCCGCACGTAGATCCAGTACCATTCGCGCGCACGACCCGTAAGCAATACATGAAAACTTCTTAGAATGTCGCGCCATGAACAGTTGTACTGCTGTTGCAGGAACTCCAGACGGAAGATAAAATCCTCAACAGAATTCCTTTCTGAGTCTCCCGAAAACGACAAATTCCAGCGTTCAATCTTCATAAATGCCCCATTCTGGCTCTCGACGTTGGCATAGAGTTCCTCCTCCAGATACTGTCCACCTCTTTGGTCCTCTCGGTACCTGATCCGTGGATTTGGGAATCTCCCGTTCCTTGTTGTCATGGAGTTGCCAATTGGCGGACTACTAGACCCTTCCTCGTTTCGAAACTCTGGTCTAGGCAACTGAGGCTTCCTTGGTACCAGGGGCGGTCTGTTTGCCTGAGTGTATACTTTTGGCACGGCTCCTTGGTTCGGATTTGCCGTCGGAACGATTTCCCTTTGCCCCCTTGGAGGATTCCCTACTAGGTGCCTTTGTGGATTCTTCATCTCAGGCATCCTCTCCTGGTTGGACCGCTGTGGCTGATTTGGGATTGGAATCACAGCCTCCTGAAGTAACTTCAGCATCTCTGCGAACCCGTTTCTAATCTCTTCTTTTATGCTGTTGCTTATCCCCATTTCCAGCGACTGTCTATGCGTTTGTTGTGCTTGTGCGATAGATAGAGCTGCCCCTTCCTCAAAGTCCGTTTGCCAAATTTCGTCCTCGCCTGGTGTTATTGGCCCTCGAGATCTAATCTGATGCCCATGATTTACTTTTTCATCTGCCATGGTGTTTTCTTAATATGTGCCTAAATACACTAACTAAATATCCAAAAATTAAACTAAACCCAACAAAACAACTGTAAACAAATTCTAATAATTCTTTCCTTCTCTAGACAATTTATCTTCATACAAAACAAAGGGGGAAGTACTCCTTTCCGGACGGTTTCTGACGCTACTCCAGGTTTTTCCGCGTCGTCTTTTCTATGTGCTTCTGCTCCGGTGTGCGATGTGTCGGCTTAGCAAATCTTCGCTTTTGCGAGGACTTCAAGCCAAGAAAACCCACGGAGCCACCCTATGCTTCCTTGCTACTTCCTTATTAATGGATATCTCCGGGATTCCTTGGATTCGTGGTGCTACGCAGTGGGCCTTTTGTATATCGGTCTTCCTGGGCCACCCACGACATTCCATGTTTGTCCATGGCCAATTCCTCTCTCGACTTCTCCATTAAAAGGAAGCATATAAAGCTAGAGGGTAAATTTTGAAATACCTTACTCTCGGATTACAATTTCTAAACTTCATGTCTTTCACAGCTCCAAGATCGCCATAATCCACCGGGACAAATCCTCCAGTCGCCATCTAAAATACCCTTTGTTGGGTTCTTAGAGCCTTACTGGATTCTATGGCTTTCCTGTTGCTCCTCCAGACACGATAGTCAGATAAGTCACACTACAATTTACTCTAATACAATGATTCTTTGGCTTTGTGAATCCCCCCCAGGCCCGCATCTTTATCGCGCGATCATCAGCCAGCCTAAGGCTCCCCATGAGCCTTCGAACGGATACTGGCCTGAACGGTCTGCTGCGCCTTCCTTGAGATGTCGTCTTCTCGGACTTATTTATATGAATACGACTGTGTGTGCACCTATGCTTCTTCAACAACCCCCCAATCCTGCTGGTACGGTCACCTGTGCATAAGGTACAACGTTTCATCGATTGGGCGCCATATTGTTACGTGTCTGCTCCAACAAGGGCCAAAAGCCGGCTAGCTTCAGTCCTCCTCAGGGCTGGGTCTTTCCCAACGGCCACAGACAGCACAATCTCCGACAAATCGGCATCTCTACCCTCACAACAACAACAACAACAAAAACACCTACTCACACACCTACAACAAAACACTCGGGAAGCACATAGAACTTGAGGCTTAGCTGGTACCCCTCACGCGCCCCCCCCTTCCTGTGGTCATCCCGTATTGTTTGTTGGGATCGGCCACCCTTCCCAGACGTCTGCGTCTGACTACTCCATGCCCGGATTTGGAGCCACTTCCCCCCCTAAGAAACGCCTTAGGCCATCATTTTCATCAACACTTAAACATTTAATAGACAATGGTTCTAGGATTATTCATATCTAAATCTACAAGCTTTCTCTATCCTAAATCTATACACAATATATTTGGATGATTAGGTGAGCATTTATATTAACATTATTTCCTTAATTTTTTTATGGTCGTGGACGAGCTGAGATGGACGGTATTTATATAAGAGATGGATGCGACTTGGCTGAAATGGAGGACGAATGGATTCCAACTTTAAGTTTGACGATTCTGCTACTTGGGGTAGCTCAATGGATGCTTGCCTACCTAACCTATTGGAGCTCCAAGGGCAAGGACGACAACAAATATATGTACAATACGTCTTAAATGGTCAGGTTGGTTCCCTTATCCCTCGCGCTTCACTGTCTTAAATTCCTGTTAATTTCCTTTTCCTTTATTGCAGCCCATCTGAGCTCGCGACAGAACCATTAACAATTTTCGAGGATTTTCAACCCGCCCGAGGACATTTACAAAATAATCCCCCAATGAAAAATAAATATGAAAATGACCATAATATAGTTTTAAAAATAATGTAAAGAATTATGAATAAATATCTAAATAAGATGCAGATCTGGCGGCGGGAACCATCCGCCCAAAATAGCGAGCTGCCTTTGTGGCTATGGCTGATAATTTTCAGCTCCCCAATGTGCCTCTCTGCCGCCCAGGATTCACTCCTGCGCTCTTGCCCGCCTCCCTTGGGACCAAATAGATTTTCTGTTCGCAGACGGGACTTAAGTCTGGATCCCTCCAGCAAAATTTTGTTGCGAGGCCAAGGTGCTGCCCAAACAAGGGAAAGTCTTGGGAGCTACCTAGTCGCTCGGAATGGACTCACTGAATTTAAGGATGTCCTCTAAGTGGGGTGGTCCCAGTCGGGCTTCGTAATCGGGGATCCCTCTATTCTCACAAGTTAGGCGGCGGCCGTGGTCCGTCTCTGTAGTTTCGTCTTCTTCCTCCTGCTTGGCTGTTAATCAGCTCTGCTGCTGTAATTATTCGGTCCACTACACTCCGGTCAAGATTTCCTTCCTACGTTGTACTCACTTTCGTTTATTTACCACCGCCCCGACAGATTTGATTAGTTTTCACCACCACGTTTCTTTTTTCTCTCGCGACTCCAAAAAAAATGTACGCTCAATTAACTTATTCACCCGCCGCCTCTTGACCAGACTGTTCTTCCACCCACTCATTCCGTCCCTTTTATGCCCTAGCTACCTTGCCGTTGTGCCATCTCATCTGTCCCAAGGTTAACGCCCGCTTCGAAGGCCATGGCCTAGATTCCCTTGGGAAGTGGGTGCGAAAGGGACTGCATCTGTTGCATCTCCTTCTCACCCAATTTCCCCTCTACGACCTATCTTCATCCCGGTTCCAAAAATCCACGCCAGGGGCGCTTTCTTTTCCTCTTCATGGGCGTGAGCTGCCCACTCGCTCCGATCGCCATTTTCAAATTCACCGCCCTTCCTCAATGCCTATCGATGAACCCCAAAATGCAAGAACATGTTGAGTGAGCAGCACTTATCCGATAATATGGCATCCCTAGGAATGATACTAGTTAACTCTACACAAGCAACACATTTCACTAATACCTCTGATACCTTGTTAGATGTATTTTTTGTCAACAATCCTAAAAATGTCCTACTTTATGACCAAGTTTCTGCACCGATATATTCAAGACATGACCTAATATTTATGACATACGACTTAGCAATATCTACTGACCAAACTGGACACGCAATAGTTTACAGGGACTTTAATAATCTGGATCTTGACTCATTAAATAATAATTTTAGTTTATGTGATTGGAATCAAATATATTCCTTACTTACAGTTGATTCACAACTTGAAAAACTGCAATCTAACCTAACGTACCTGTACGACAAAGCTGTCCCTTTACGCAGAAGAGTGACAATGCAATCAAATCTGTGATAGAAAAAAGAAACCAGGCCTATCTCAAATGGAAACGATATCGAACTGATCTTTCTATCGTGCAATATAAATCACTAAGACGAACTGCCTGTACCATGATTGCTTCGGCCAAGACCAAATATTATTGCACCAAATTCCAATAGGCTCTAACCACCAAGCAGACGTGGTCAGAAATTAAAAAACTGGGAGTAGGAAAGAAAAAAATGACCTGTGATAAACTTGACATTGATGTAAATAAACTGAATAGCTGTTTTGTGAATGTTTGTGTACCTGATGCAATATGTAACCCGTACTTAAATGATGTGCCTCTTACTAATAACTGTGATAATATGTTTAGCTCTGTCTGTGTTGATCAATGTGATGTTCTTGAAGCTATTCTTAAGATAAAATCTAACGCAGTAGGTGTTGATAATATAAATCCTAAATTCCTAAAAATAGTCTTACCTCAAATCCTACCAATAATAACATATAAATTTAATACAGCGTTCACTCACTCAACTTTCCCAGAAATGTGGAAAATGACAAAAATTGTACCCGTTCCTAAATCAAAAAATGTGTACCGTCCTATCGCTATTGTTCCCTACTTATCAAAGGCTTTCGAACAACTCATGGCAAACCAAATAAAACGTTTTCTCACTGTAAATGACTTGCTGAATAATAATCAGTCCGGGTTCCGTAGTGGTCGAAGCAGTACCACAGCAATATTAAAAATAACTGAAGATATTAGAAAACAAATGGACAATGGGCAAGTCACTTTTCTCACCCTGCTTGACTTTAGTAAAGCGTTTGATACTGTGAACCATGAGATACTCTGTACAAAATTGGCAAAACTATATAATTTCTCTGACACCTCGCTCTTACTTCTTTGCTCCTATCTCAGTAATCGTCGTCAGGCGGTTGTGACTCCATCTGATTTTTCAACCTTTCTTGACACTAAGCGCGGTGTACCTCAAGGCTCTGTCCTTGGACTACTGTTATTTACTGTGTATGTAAATGATCTTCCTAGTGTATTGTCAAAATGTGAAGTCCATATGTATGCTGATGATGTCCAAATGTATGTTAGATGTCCGATAAATAGAATAAGTGAATGTTTAAATGAATGTAATAATGAGCTTCTAGCAATAAACAAATGGGCAGAAGAGAATGGCCTTGGACTGAATCCCTTAAAATCAAAATGCTTAGTAATCTATAAGAAAAAATTTAATACTGATCACTTCTCAAAGCTAAAGATTAAGACTAGTGAAATTGAGTATGTTGACAATGCTGTCAATCTGGGAATTACATTTAGTTCGACACTTGCGTGGGGAAATCATGTAAATCGAGTAGTTGGAAGGACGTACGGAATGTTATGGCATCTTAATCTAACGAAGCAGTGTCTACCCCAACATATTAGACTTTTAGTCGCTAAATCGTACGTGTTGCCCTCTTTATTTTATGGAGTAGAAATCTTTGGGAAGAGTGATGCTATTATATTTAATAAAATCAATGTCTTATTTAATAGTATCGCTAGGTATGTCTATAATATTAAACCACGAAATCATATAACGGACCATGCAAACAAACTTCTTAACCTCAGCTTAAAATCGTATATATTTCTTAGGGCCCTTATAATGCTTCATAAAATTATATGTACTAAAAATCCTCTTGCTAAGCTTCAGTGCATCAGTAAGGACACATAACATTATATCACTAAGCACTTATATATAGAGCCTTCAAACCGCGTTTTTTTTGGTTTCACTTCTTACGTTGATATCGCGACCCCAGCGCCCGATCGTAGACACCCGAACGCAACCCCGAGTGAGCGGCGGCTAGCAGAGAGCACCAGAGAGCAGAGGCTATTTAGTGCCCGTTCAACCACAGAACGAGACGCACGACGTGCGTCGAGCGCTGTCATTTCGCTTCTGTGTGTATCTCACGCCAATGCACACATCGTTGTCGGTAAAATGGGCAGTGTTGCCAAACTTCACACAAGACGCAAACTCAAATGGCAATACACCAGCAGACAGGCAGGCAGAATGGATGTTAATCCACATTTATTTCGGACACTGGGCATTTGATTCCGGCCAAATGCTAACTTAGTCGTCCACGACCAAGAGCTCCGCCGCCGTCGATAACACAACTCTCCAAGAGAATTTGAAATCAGCCTTTCAGAGAGCGACGACTGCAGCCGCTGTTGCCAGCAGCGAAAGGAGTTGGGATTAAGCTTTAGTTTTAAGAAACTTGTAAATTAGAAACAAGAACGAAAGTCGGTCAAGCCCGACTATAACATACTCTGTACCAAGAAAATTGGTCTTTTGATCATAACTCGAAAACCGTTCATCCGATCTTCTTCATTCCTTTGGCGGATCGATAAGTTATCCTAATAACTAAATATGTCCAAAAGGAACAAGCCATCTATCTTCGAAACTGTGGGAGATATGACGTTTTTTCCATATTGCGGGGGCGGGAGGGGGCGTGGCCAAAATTGAAAATAAACTTGATCTGCCTGCAGACATAAGAAGCATATGTTCTATACATGTCAAACCTTTATCTCTTACCATCTCTGAGATCTGTGCGTTCATACGGACAGACAGACAGACGGACAGACGGACGGACGGACGGACGGACGGACGGACGGACGGACAGACGGACAGACGGACATGGCTATATCGACTCGGCTGTTGATGCTGATCAAGAATATATATACTTTATGGGGTCGGAGATGCTTCCTTCTGCCTGTTACATACTTTTGCACAAACTTATAATACTCTGTGTACCTACGGTACAGAGTATAAAAATGGCATGCACCTGCTACCGAGTTTGCTTCCATTGAGTTTTAGTAAAGCAAATTATTTATGCTTTCTTATTATATTTATTTTGTTAATTGTTGTTCTATTAATTATATATATTTTGTTAGTAAATAATTGTAGGCTTATAAAATTTTTATTTATTTATTCCAGCAGTTAATTTATTTTAAAAAAAAACCAACAAGATTACAAATAATGCATTTAATAATGCACTGTTTAAACCAATACAATAATACAATTTAGATTTTTGTGCCTTTGGCTTGGATTTGGATTCTTTCGATTACGGTTTTCTTAGCTTAATGTCTTTCTTCTTGCATTTCCGCGCTGTTGGAGTTGCTGTGGTTGCTGCAAATACTAGTACATATTTGGCGGAAATGCTCTGAGCCGTCCCTGTAGCTTCTCAAACAGGTCTTAACCGCACACTTTAACCCACTTTTTCTCTTGTCCGCACGTATTTCACTTGTCACTTTATTCATTTTAATATTTAATTTTAGTTATTCAATGATCAATCAAATTAATCAAAGCTTAATATACTGTAAAAAATATTAAGAAACCTGAAAACGTTAAAATAAAACCAACACAAGAGTCTTAAAAAAGACTATTTTGTGTACGTTTCAATAAACGAAACCATACCCATACGAACGATCGGTCGGAAAATGGGAAAAAGAGTATTTATTTAAAAATATTTTAGCAAGCATTTGCAAGGGTATAAAAACTTCGGCACAGACGAAGTTAGCTTAGCTTTCTCGTTTACATATTAAGTAGGTAGATTCGACACAACAATGCAATGCTTTCGATATCTTTTGTCGCGGCAGTTTCCGCAAAACCCCGAACAGGTAACCCGTTGTACCTGTTACATTGTAACGGCCTTTCGCCAGCTTTGAGTTTTTCAGAGTTAATTTCTTAGTCATAAAGAAACAAAATGGGCAAATATCGATCTGTGAATGAATTTGGTGTCTTGTGAACTCAAGAGGATATTGCCGTTCAAATGCCCTCCATTTATGCCCCACGTTCTAAAACCTCTCTTACACACATTTGCAAATTGCCAGTTATCTTACAATTCTTTTGGCAAACACATAAAAGGGGCTATCCGATATAGTACCTTGATTTAGATCAAAATTGGCCAAATGATTTGAAAGCTAACGAAATTGATAAATGGAACATTAATTCTTGTACGGTATTAATACCAGCAACAAACCCAATCAAAACAGAAGACAAGCGCGCGCCAAATATGTACTTGTATTTGCAGCAACAACAGCAACTGCACCAGCGCGGAAATGCAAGAAGAAAGACATTAAGCTAAGAAAACCGTAATCGAAAGAATCCAAATCCAAGCCAAAGGCACAAAAATCTAAATTGTATTATTGTATTGGTTTAAACAGTGCATTATTAAATGCATTATTTGTAATCTTGTTGGTTTTTTTTATACCCTTGCCCCATAAACTATATATATTCTTGTTCAGGGTGACGAGCTGAGTCGATTGAGCTTTGTCTGTCCGTCTGTCTGTCTGATTCTACGCGAACTAGTCTCTCAGTTTTAAAGCTATCGAACTGAAATTTTGCACAGAGTCTTCTTTTTGCTGCACACTACTAATATGTCGGAACCGACCGGATCGGATGACTATATCTCATAGCTCGCATAGGAACAATCGGTCGGAAAACTAGTTTTAGTATGAAAAACTTTTTTCTTTTCAATGGAAACGTCTCCAAAATTTGTAATCGTAGGTTTTATATGTTTTTTTTTATAATCCTACCAGTTTTTATTAAAATCGGACAACTATATGGTATAGCTGCCATACAAAAGATAGGTCTGAAAAACAGTCTTAGTTAGAAAAACTTTTTTGTTTTTAATGGTAGCATCCTGCAATTTTGTATTTGTTTGTTTCTCGTGCTTTTACATAATTCTACAAGTTTTTGTCCAATTCGAATGACTATATCATATAGCTCCCATACGAACGGTCGGTCGGAAAATGGGAAAAAGAGTATTTTTTGAAAATATTTAAGCGAGCACTTGCAAGGGTATAAAAACTTCGGCACAGACGAAGTTAGCTTGGCTTCTCGTTTTTAAATAAATTAACTGCTGGAATAAATAAAAAAAATTGTATAAGCCTACAATTATTTACTAACAAAATATATATAATTAATAGAACAACAATTAACAAAATAAATATAATAAGAAAGCATAAATAATTTGCTTTACTAAAAGTCAATGGAAGCAATCTCGGTAGCAGGTGCATGCCATTCTGCCTGCCTGTCTGCTCGTGTATTGCCATTTGAGTTTGCGTCTTGTGTGAAGTTTGGCAACACTGCCCATTTTACCGACAACGATGTGTGCATTGGCGTGAGATACACACAGAAGCGAGATGACAGCGCTCGACGCACGTCGTGCGTCTCGTTCTGTGGTTGAACGGGCACTAAATAGCCTCTGCTCTCTGCTAGCTGCCGCTCACTCGGGGTTGCGTTCGGGTGTCTACGATCGGGCGCTGGGGTCGCGATCTCAACGTAAGAAGTGAAACCAAAAAAATCGCGGTTTGAAGGCTCTATATATAAGTGCTTAGTGATTTTATGTATAAGAACTAAGCTAGCCAGCTCTGGCACGCAGTCCTTTATTTATGCCGTTCGTCTTTGGAACCAGCTACCACATAATTTAAAAGCAGTTACTAGCGCATCCAAATTTAAGAAAAACCTCACTATTCACCTACACACCACTTGAAATAATTTAAAATAGTCTAAAGTATTATATAATATTTTAATTTTTAAGACAAATTCTCATTTAATTTAGTACAAGTAAATCCAATTAAACTCTTTCTTTTGATTTTCTGTTTTTTTTTTCTTTTTTTTTAACTTTAACATTTAAATGTATTAACTTAATTTAAAATGTGATCTCTCTTCCCTTTAATGTAAAATCTGTTTTTATACTGTTATAACAGTGACTAGCGCAGAAACCTTTAAGAATAATTCTTGTCGTGCCAGGAAAATACACCAATAAACAACAAACAAACAAATATTGAACAGAGGAATAAGTTGATTGGAAGAAATCAGCGAATAAGTCAACAGCTGTGGAATCATTATAATATATATATTTTGGTGTCCTCAAGCCATTGATTCTGTCACCAGAAATCCATGGCTCTTGGACAACCACAACCTCTACATCAACACTTGCTGCTAAACTAGCAAGTTCTGATGTGTCGGTTTTGAAGACATTCATGAAGACTCTTTGAAATCCGTAATTTAGGATTCCATTGCATTTGGTAAGATGCTCAACCTGTTCATCATCAACCTGGAAGGTTACCATAGTGGTTGCTCGTGTTGAGCGCTCCACTCTGATCACCTTCCAGTTGCTGGTGCGTACACCAGGATTCAGCATCTTCATTAATTGGAGGATTTTTTCTGGTTCCGATGGGTGCACGGGTAACTATACTCTGGCCCTCGGCAATGATAGAATGTCCTTGGCATCCACTACCTTCAGTTTTGCCCCTGGATATACCTCCCCGACCTTCGCTATGGCTGCCCTGTACAGATCTCTCATCCTCGCAAGCCACCAGTCGGATGTTTCCCTGAAACCACCCCAAACTGTAACAGCAAGGAGGTGCTCCAGTGTTTCCCAGAATCAGATCCAGGGTGACGCGGCTTGTGGCCGCCTCGATCCATTTGCAGTGGTGTTTCAGAATCGTGCCAATTGATTATTTCAGGCCTGTGGTACCGGACTTTTTGGTTCTGAGTTGGTGTTGTTACTCATAACCTGTTTAGATTTGGAATTAAGATGAAAGAAAAATATAATAAACCTGCAGTTAGCCGGCTCGAGGTCATGTTAATGCTTTCGCATAACTTTAAACGGAGACACAACACCACAAAGGAGCTGGTAGATCGTACAGCTGTTTCAAGAGGAACCACCCTCTATCATCAGCGATCAATGCCTACCAACTGAACGTTTCTCTAAAGTCTCTCCATGCCTGCGGTGGCATAACCGTTTGGGAATCCCAAAGCAGAATGCGCGCAAAAACATCGAGAGGCAGCGTAGAAACAGACAGTCGCCTTTGTGTGTGTGTTTCCCCCTGGTCTTGCCTTTATTAGTGTGAGAGATACTCTCCCCGCTGTTAATAATGGCATTCTGCTTTGGGATTCCCAAACGGTTATGCCACCGCAGGCATGGAGAGACTTTAGAGAAACGTTCAGTTGGTAGGCATTGATCGCTGATGATAGAGGGTGGTTCCTCTTGAAACAGCTGTACGATCTACCAGCCTCCTTTGTGGTGTTGTGTCTCCGTTTAAAGTTATGCGAAAGCATTAACATGACCTCGAGCCGGCTAACTGCAGGTTTACTCAGTAGAAAGGTCACAAAAACCAGTCACATATACAAAAAACGCAAGGCACGGCGTTGTTGTTGTATGAGCCTAAACATAAAATGGTTTCATTACAACAACTAAAACCCCCGTTTGAATGCAATTATGCAAACAAACTTTTTGGTCACCATTATTAACAGCGGGGAGAGTATCTCTCACACTAATAAAGGCAAGACCAGGGGGACACACACACACAAAGGCGACTGTCTGTTTCTACGCTGCCTCTCGATGTTTTTGCGCGCATTCTGCTTTGGGATTCCCAAACGGTTATGCCACCGCAGGCATGGAGAGACTTTAGAGAAACGTTCAGTTGGTAGGCATTGATCGCTGATGATAGAGGGTGGTTCCTCTTGAAACAGCTGTACGATCTACCAGCCTCCTTTGTGGTGTTGTGTCTCCGTTTAAAGTTATGCGAAAGCATTAACATGACCTCGAGCCGGCTAACTGCAGGTTTACTCAGTAGAAAGGTCACAAAAACCAGTCACATATACAAAAATCGCAAGGCACGGCGTTGTTGTTGTATGAGCCTAAACATAAAATGGTTTCATTACAACAACTAGAACCCCCGTTTGAATGCAATTATGCAACAAACTTTTTGGTCACCATTATTAACAGCGGGGAGAGTATCTCTCACACTAATAAAGGCAAGACCAGGGGGACACACACACACAAAGGCGACTGTCTGTTTCTACGCTGCCTCTCGATGTTTTTGCGCGCATTCTGCTTTGGGATTCCCAAACGGTTATGCCACCGCAGGCATGGAGAGACTTTAGAGAAACGTTCAGTTGGTAGGCATTGATCGCTGATGATAGAGGGTGGTTCCTCTTGAAACAGCTGTACGATCTACCAGCCTCCTTTGTGGTGTTGTGTCTCCGTTTAAAGTTATGCGAAAGCATTAACATGACCTCGAGCCGGCTAACTGCAGGTTTACTCAGTAGAAAGGTCACAAAAACCAGTCACATATAGAAAAATATAATAAAAATAATAAATGGGATTGTGAACAATAAGTTTATTTATTTCCGATATATAATATTAACCGCCAGATAGCCTCATCTCCCAAACTCTAGTCATTTGCCTCCGCCTTATAGCGCCTCCCTCCAATATAAACAATAAAAAGAAAAGAATTTCCTCTAATTAATATTATGAAGTTGGTCACAAAAAGACAGGGACAAACAACTACATTCTGAGCTATGAAAAAACTATTTTGCCTCAAAACGGCTAACACAAAACACACATTAACTCACATTATGCCTTTTGTGTAAGCGGAACGAAATGACGTTATAATACTTACGTCGCTAACCAAAACCAAAAACAAAAAAGTTTAATTTTGGTATATAACAATTGTTGTGAATTGTTATGAAATGGCACTGGTAAGCACTCCCTGCTTTGCACTGCACTTCACTTTATGGAGTTTATTTGCCCTAAGTGGGTGTGGATCTCTGGGTGGGTGCACACGCTTAGCTTTGCCGGACTGATGTGGACTGACAGCAACAGACAGAAAAAATGTGGACTGAACTGAGAGCATAATGTCAGATCCGCCCTACCTGGTACAATGTATAATTATTATAATATAATATACTCACTTTCAGGCAATTCTATAAGGCTTTGTTAAAATCGGATGACCATAGAATAAATCTATCATAGAATCGATCGTTCGAAAATCTAGTTTTATTTAGAAAACTTTATTGCAATCTATTAATATTATCGGCTTCAGAACTAATTCCCGAATTGCATCAAAATCGGATGAGTATATCATATAGCTACCGTACTATAAACTGTCCCAACTGAGCCAAACGATCTTAGTAGAGGAGACTTTAATAGGTCAGCCTAGGAGGTCACTCAACTAGTATTCCTCAACAAAAAGGAACATTTGAATGATACTCACTTAAAATTTAAAATCTTTGCCAGAGGTACACATACACGGTGGTCAACGAGTGTTTGGATTTTGAACTACTCATAATTTGACTTTAAAAACGTCAAATGTCATTGGGAAAGCGACTTGCATTTAGTAAAGACTTTGACATTTACGAAATGGGTTGCTATTCGCATTAAGAAAGTTGGGAAATATTAAAAATATATTTGAGTCCTCTTTTAACAAAAAAAATGTTCCGAAAACTCAAAATGTGGATCAGTTCGTAAAGCGAGTTCGTGAAACTGGAATGCTGGTGGATAAACCAACCCATGGACGTACCCGTCAAGTGCGCTCGACCAAAAACATTGCTGCGGTTGCGTGAAAAACCATCAACGTCAACTCGCCATCGATCTCAACAATTGTACATTTCGTGCACTTCATGCGTATTTTGCATAAAGACCTTGCCATGAAGCCATACAAAGTTCAATTGGTGCAGCAGCTAAAGCCAATTGACCATCCGAATCGTCTTCTGCGCCCTATCTTCGAAAATCGAATAATCAGCATGTTTGGGCGACGGCCCAAAGGATTAATCGGTCAATTCAAAAGTCATGTAAAATCACTCAATTCATTTACATATTGCTCTGAGTTTAACGTAAATCTCACTCATTGTTTATTTTGATCTGCTCAGCAGCATTTGCTCTCTTTCTATTCTCTTTTGTTCTTGTCGCTTGCCTAGCGCTGTGGCTAGGTACAAGCCGGCCGCTGCAGCTTCTGCACGGTCAGTTCCTAATTAATTGTCTTTGACATCGGTCGCGTATGATACGGGCCAATTATTATCTAATTATCATTTGGCACGTGTTGCGTACATTACGAACTCGCTTGCAATTCAGAATTAGTTAATATTGTTTCTCTCTCTTGAACTCGATCACTTATTGCGATTTGTGAACTTGTAAAGGCTCTGGCTCCAAGCAGCCACCCTTCTGGAATTAATTAACATTGTAATTAATAAAGGCTCTGGCCTCAACTATCACCCTTCTGAACAAATAAAGATTTGTACTACATATACAAAAACGAAATTGCGGCTTCGTGTTTTGTGTATTTAATTGGAAGAATTTAACTCCTAAAGGGCACTGAAAAAGCTCAGTGTCACAACATTTTGGTGACCCCGACGTGATCTAAAAACTAATCTATATACTAACTAATCATATTTGAAAAATCTGTAAAAAAAAAAAAAACGTGAAAAATACCAACATGTGCAAAAGAATGGTTATGGCCGGACATTCATAACCACAAACCCAATACCCTGTGCTGTGAAACACACGCCTGCCACGAACCGTTACTTGGCACACACGCGCATACATTCATACAGCGATCAGCGGTAAAATACTTTTCGTCTTTCATTCTCGTCGTCTTTGCTTGATCCGCGTATACATATATACGGCATATACACACAAGCAACGGTATCGAACTTTGCATAAAGACAAACCAACTGACAACGGAATTAAATTCTCTTTTGTGCGAGTGTTCGTCGCGACCAAATTGTGAAAATGACAGACCCAAACGACTCAACATTAGTAGCGAGTGAAAACAGGGTGACTTTTTTCAAGAAAAAGGCCAAGTCAATTTATGATAGAGTCTTAGTGATGCAAACAACGCTGGCAAATGATGCCATCTATTCGATTGACGAAGATGGAATTAATGTTCACCTAAAGTTCTTGGAGAAAATGGTGTCCATGGAAGTTCAGCCCTGCGCAAGTGTACCTCAGTAATGCCTACGTGTTCAACCATGCGCCCTGATGCCAACACCTCTTCAATAATGGATCACGCATCTCTTTTGGCAAAGTCCAAATGTCGTGTGCCGGAGCTGAAGCTGCCAACTTTCCGTGGTGGCTACACCGAATGGGCAAATTTTCATGTGATGTTCAACACAGTAATCGACCAGGATCCCATCTTGTGCAAAATCGAAATTGCAGCATCTGCGTTCTTGTTTGGCCGGACCAGCATTGGATGCTGTTAGCTCTCTGGAAATCTCAGATGCTAATAATGACGTTGCATTGGATATTTTGAACAATCGCTTTAATAATAAACGTTTAATCTTTCAGGCACACGTCGCTGAGATTCTGAGGCAGGATAAGGTTGAAGAAAGGTCAAGTGCTAAGCTGCGCCAATTGTCTGACAAGCTGAATTCTCACATGCGAGCATTACAGGCTATGGGAACCATCAATGAAATCGCTGGGTAAATAACTGTACAAATTCTTTTCAAATATCTTGATGCCGACACAAAGACCAAATGGGAGGAGCTGGCGCCGTCAAATGTGATACCAACGTGGGATCAATTTTCACACTTTTTGGAGAAGCGATGTCAAGCCATGGAGAATGTGGAACAAGCTATGTTGACTCACTCATATAGCAACCAGGTGGGAAGAAATAAAAAATCGAATCCTACTAGGAGTAGTCTTGTTGCCTCAAACGCTCGTCTATCAGATTGTGTATTCTGTGCAAGCACAAGTCATACCATTTATAATTGTACCCGATTTGGAAATCTGTCTCCACTTTTACGGATCAAGGAGGCGAAAAAGCTTGATGTGTGCTTTAACTGCCTTAGGAAAGGGCATCGCCATAATACATGCAACTTCAGCAATTGCCGCATTTGCGGTGCGAAGCATTATACCCTTCTGCATATAGCCAACTCCCTAGCATCAGCTACACCTTCTCAACCTCCTACATCTCAGGATTCTAGGCCAGACTTGAATTCGCAAATTTCCCTTGTTGCTGTTTCATCACCTGTATCTTTGTCCACTCAGAATCTCAGTAACGACGTAGTGCTCTTGGCCACCGCAGCTGTCTTAGTCAAGAGTCGTTCTGGAGATTTTATACCTTGTCGAGCTCTTTTGGACTCGGACTCACAGATTCACATGGTTACATCTCGTTTTGCCCAGCAGCTTCAACTAAAGCGAACTAAAGCATCGGTTTCTATATCTGGAGTTGGTGCATCTGCTTCTTTCCAAACTGATGGTTCTGTCAACTTAATTCTACAGTCCAAAACTTCGGACTTTCTTACAAACATTGTTGCTCTAGTTGCCCCTCACATCACAGACAACCAACCGATGTATTCTTTTGACGTTTCAAAATGGAAAGTACCATCAAATATTTGCCTTGCCGACCCACAGTTCAACAAGTCTCAGCGCATCGACTTACTCATTGGAGCCAGCTTTTTCTATGACATATTGTGCGTCGGGCAAATAAAATTACTACCTGGATTCCCTCTACTTCAAAAAACCCGTTTTGGTTGGGTGGTCACAGGTGGTGGCCATCAGCCTCGCAGCGCAGCTCTACTAGCTGCTGCCTGCTTCTTCCGAATTGGATCAGAACTCCATCTGTTGGATTGGATGAGCTGGTAAAACGATTCTGGGAAGTCGAGAATTCACATTGCTCTGCTGAAAGAGCTACCAAAGAGGAAATTGATTGTGAGAATAATTTCAAAAATACTTTCTCCAGGCTGTCTACTGGGGAACTTTGAGTTTGATTGCCCCTGAAGCTAAGTGAGAATCTTCTTGGGGACTCCTATTAACAAGCTCGTCGTAGGTTTCTCAACTTAGAGCGCAAACTTGAGCGCAACCCACATATCAAGGAGCAATATTGTGCATTCATGCAAGAATATTTGGATTTGCATCACATGTCTCCTGTTAAAGCTGACTCACTCAGCCACTGCAAGTTTTTTCTCCCACATCACTGCGTTATTAGAGAAGATAAGACAACATCAAGACTACGAGTAGTCTTCGATGGTTCAGCTAGCACCTCAACTGGATATTCTCTGAACGATATATTGATGTCTGGGCCTACTATTCAGCCTAAATTAGTAGCAATTCTACATCGCTTCCGCACTGTTGCTATAGCATTGACTGCAGACATTTGTAAAATGTATCGCTGTGTACGGATGTCACCCCAAGACAGTTTTCTCCAGTGCATACTGTGGCGTGATACACCTAATGAGGAATGGAAGGCTTATAAATTGGACACCGTCACATACGGCACAAAGCCTGCCTCGTTTTTAGCAGTCCGTGCCATGCACCAGCTAGCTACCGAAGAATGCTCCTCCTTTCCAATCGGCTCTGAAATTGTATTGCGAGACTTCTACGTTGATGATATGCTTACAGGAGGAAGTTCTTCTCATGATGTGCTAGAAATCGTTCAACAAGTATCTAGTCTGCTGTCTAAGGGGAATTTTAAGATCAGAAAATGGTGTTCAAACGATCCAGAGGTTGTGGCTCAAATTCCAAATGAAGACAAGGAAACTTTTGTGAAGTTTAGCGATGGCAGCGATGTCACTAAGACGCTAGGACTAGCGTGGAATCCAGTTTCTGATGAGCTATTGTTTTCGTTTTCTCCCAGTCAAGTTACTGCAAAGCCAACCAAACGAGGTGTCTTATAAAATATAGCTCGCTTTTATGACACTCTTGGGCTCATAGGACCTATCATCACTAAAGCCAAAATCTTCCTTCAGCAACTTTGGAAGGAACAACTTCTATGGGATGAGAGTCTGCCTGCTGCGCTGAATACAGCTTGGCTCAACTTTATTGGACAATTTGGAACTATGCAGCAAATTTCCTTTCCTCGCCTATCACTTCTTCCAAGCAGCCAAATAGAGATTCATGGACTCTGTGATGCCAGCATGAGCGCTTATGGTGCATGTATATATGCCCTAACTCCTAGCAGCAGCGGAAATAAGGCCCATCTACTCTGTTCTCGGTCTCGAGTAGCTCCTCTGAAGACAGTCACAATACCCAAGCTGGAACTGTGTGGAGCAGCTCTGCTCGCAAAATTGATGCATGAAATTTCTCAGATGCAATTATCTTGTTCCTATTATTGCTGGTGTGATTCAACCTTCGTGTTGGCTTGTATAAAGGGCGAACCATCCAATTTCAATGTATTTGTTGCTAATCGACTTTCTATCATTCAAGAGATCACGGCTGGAATGGACTGGCAGCACGTACCAACTGAACTCAACCCCGCAGATCTACTCTCAAGAGGATCACTTCCTGCTGAGCTCATTAAATCTTCACTATGGAAGCATGGACCTGGATACCTTGGTAGCAAGAAGGACGTGTGGCCTGCCTCTCCACAGTTATCTGAACCATCGTTGGAGTTACGCAAGGTAGTCGTGTTATCAGCAGGCCCCCTGAAGGACGTTGTTGAAGCATCCAAATTTGCCAATTCCTTCCCAAAGATGCAGCGAATTTTTGCCTATGTGTGCAAATTTATTCATGGCAATCACTAACATTCTGGCATCACTGTTTCTGATCTTCGCATGGGAACTGAATTGCTTCTCCGACTTACTCAACAATCTCGTTTGGGTCCTGAAATTCAAGCACTGAAGTCAAGCAAGTGTTTGAAGCCATCCAAATCCATTGCTTCACTTGCCCCATTTTTGGATGACAATGGTTTGATTCGCGTGGGCGGTCGACTTAAAAACTCAACACTAGACTATGAAGCTCGTCATCCAATTGTACTGCCAAAAAATCATCCTATTACCACAGCTCTGATCATACATTATCACGAGAAAAATCTTCACCCAGGACCTCAAACGCTATTGGCACTTATTCGGCAGACCTATTGGCCAATTGGTGGACGGAAGACTGTGGCACATGTAATCCAGAAATGTGTCAGATGCTTTCGAGCAAAACCGCGAACGCTTGAACATATCATGGCTGATCTTCCAGTGGAGCGTGTGAGCGAATCCCGATCATTTTTGGTTACCGGAGTCGACTACTGTGGACCATTCCTATACAAGTCGGAAGTGCGTAACCGTCCGCCTATGAAGTGCTACATAAGCCTTTTTGTATGCTTCGCTACAAAGGCTGTGCACTTGGAGCTGGTTAAAGATCTCTCAACGCCAGCATTTCTCTCAGCACTTCGTCGCTTCATTTGTACCCGTGGCCGACCAATTCGCATTTGGTCAGACAATGCTACGAATTTTGTTGGAGCACGAAACGAGCTTGCCGAGCTCAAAAACTTATTTCTGAGCGATCCCCATCAAGAGGCAGTTTACCAGATGTGCCTTGCTGACAACATTGACTGGCGGTTTATACCTCCAAGATCTCCACACTTTGGTGGATTATGGGAGGCCTCTGTAAAGGCTGCTAAACATCACCTGCGCCGAACCCTTGGATCGTCTCTACTTGGATTTGATGAGCTGCGCACGCTGGTGTGCAACGTTGGCGCTATAATTAACTCTCGACCATTATTTCCCATTTCAGAGAACCCATCAGATCTCGATGTTCTAACTCCAGCCCATTTCTTGTTTGGCGCTCCAATCTCTTCCTTTATGGAGCCTGACTTGGTGAATCTAAACGTGGACCGACTGGATCGTTGGCAGCGCGTTTCTCAACTCCAACAAATCTTTTGGTCACGGTGGCGAGAGGAATACTTGTCCTTTCTCCAGGAGCGTTCAAAGTGGCGTACCCAGAGGCCTGCACTACAAATCAACGACCTCGTTCTTGTCAAGGACGAGAACTATCCGCCTCTCAAGTGGCCGCTGGCGAGAATTATTGAGCTTATCCCCGGATCCGATGGCGTCTCTCGTGTGGCTTTGATCAGGACAGCTGCAGGTGTCAGCCGACGAGCCATTGCTAAACTCTGCCTGCTTCCTCTGCGAGATGATGTTGAAAGCGCGAAGCTTCCAACGGGGGGAGTATGTTTGGGCGACGGCCCAAAGGATTAATCGGTCAATTCAAAATTCATGTAAAATCACTCAAGTCATTTACATATTGCTCTGAGTTTAACGTAAATCTCACTCATTGTTTATTTTGATCTGCTCAGCAGCATTTGCTCTCTTTCTATTCTCTTTTGTTCTTGTCGCTTGCCTAGCGCTGTGGCTAGGTCCAAGCCGGCCGCTGAAGCTTCTGCACGGTCAGTTGCTAATTAATTGTCTTTGACGTCGGTCGCGTATGATACGGGCCAATTATTATCTAATTATCATTTGGCGCGTGTTGCGTACATTACGAACTCGCTTGCAATTCAGAATTAGTTAATATTGTTTCTCTCTCTTGAACTCGATCACTTATTGCGATTTGTGAACTTGTAAAGGCTCTGGCTCCGAGCAGTCACCCTTCTGGAATTAATTAACATTGTAATTAATAAAGGCTCTGGCTTCAACTATCACCCTTCTGAACAAATAAAGATTTATACTACATACATATACAAAAACGAAATTGCGGCTTCGTGTTTTGTGTATTTAATTGGAAGGATTTAACTCCTAAAGGGCACTGAAAAAGCTCAGTGTCACAACACAGCAAATATGGAGACGTGAATTGGCCGCCAAGAAGCTGTGATTTGACACCGTTTAACTATTATCTTTGGGGGGCGGCCAATGACATATGTTATGCAAACAATCCTGAAACAATTGATGAGTTGAAGAACGAGATTCGAGTTGCTATTGCTGACATACGTTTTTCATAAACAAATGACAAGAACCAACCTTTCCAATAAATGTTCAACTTTTGAAAAATATCGATCCGCTTTTTTTATAGCCAAATTAAATTCCAATTTTAAAATGGACCATCCTGTAGTACTATATATTAAGATTTTTTCAAAAGTATGATACTTCCGAAGTATATATTCTTTATCAGCATCAACAGCCGGGTCGATATAGCCATGCACGTCTGTCCGTTCGTCTGTCTGCCTTCGGTTTCTATATCACCCCTACGCCAGTTCGAACGCAATCTTCACCAAACTTTGCACGAAGACTTTTAGTACAAGTACGCTGCACATTTGTCGGAACCGACCGGAATGGATTACTACTGCTTATAGCTGTCTTAAGAACGATCGTTCGATAAACTATATAATGTGGGATAAACTTTATTATTTTTTATGGAAATCGGATGACTATAGCCGTCATCAGGATGTTGAGAGTGCAGCTTATGCTTTCTATGACGCTCGCTTTGGCATTTTTTATGTGTCTGTTCCTCGACCTAATCCTCCTACTTTTTCTCGCTTTCGTGTGAAAAATAAAAAAGCGAGGCTGTTTAAAAAATAAAAGCGATCGGGATCTTCGCTAAATACAAGGGTGCGCGAGTTACCGCTCCGCTCCAACCCACACCTGCAAACTCGGCACCACCAAAACCTCCACGTGCCTTATACGTCGACCCTTACAACAACAACCGGCTACACAGCGAATTGGGTTCTGCTGCAGCGGATGCAAAACACGTCGACCCCTACAACAACAGCCGCTGATACAGCGAATTGGCTTTCACTGCAACGGATGTAGGCCAGCCACTGTGTCGGCAATATTGGCACATACGTTTATTGTATTTTGTATTTCCTAGAAGTTAAGTGCTGTGATGAATAAGCCAAAAATTATTATTAAAGTTTAGTTATTGATGAGCATTCCAATCGGCAGTCTTACTATTTCGGAAGATAAGTAACTGGCGCAGTCGATAGTCCCACGCGAAAGTCCGTTTTGTTAAAATCCTTCTCTTGGTGAAACCAAACAGAGTGAACCAAACTAAAACGAACCAAATCGAAAACAAGAAAAAGTACATAAATTAAAAAGGAAGAAAAATCAACGTTAGGGTGAATGAATATCACCGTAGATCTTCCTAGGCATATAAGGTTAATGAATATAATCTTCTGCCACTAACAGCGATAAGCTAAATATATAAATCCCTTTTGACGCATTTTGTGAACGCCTAGTGCCTGAATATCACTAGTAGCTACAAAGTCAATAAGAATATATTTACTGATACGCACAAATAATTCAACAAATCGACCAAGGATCAAAGCAGCGGACGGCGAGGGAGCAATGATATATTGCATTCTGTTCTTGGGACAAGCCATTTGGCTAACCCTAGCCCAGAACATAAACGTCCAAACAATACACAACAGCAATAGAAATAAAACTGGGTAGGGCCCGAATAATACATTCATATAAAAACATAATTCATATTATTAATACAACTGCAATCGAAAAGAATATCAAGGATATTGCACAAATTCTAGACACATATGAACAAGACGACAACCCTAACGTACAACAGATAGTAACAACTATAAGCTTAAAACAACAAGGACTCCAAAACCAATTTCAAAATATCTTCCCTATACAAAGGAAAAGACGAGGCATTATTAATGGACTAGGTTCGGTAATAAAAACAAGAAAGAAAGTCGGTCAAGCCCGACTATAACATACTCTGTACCAAGAAAATTTGTCTTTTGATCATAACTCGAAAACCGTTCATCCGATCTTCTTCATTCCTTTGGCGGATCGATAAGTTATTCTAACAACTAAATATGTCCAGAAGGAACAAGCCATCTATCTTCAAAACAGTGGGAGATATGACGTTTTTTCTAAATTGCGGGGGCGGGAGGGGGCGTGGCCAAAATTGAAAATAAACTTGATCTGCCTGCAGACATAAGAAGCATATGTCCCATACACGTCATACCTCTATCTCTTACCATCTCTGAGATCTGTGCGTTCATACGGACGGACGGACAGACGGACATGGCTATATCGACTCGGCTGTTGATGCTGATCAAGAATATATACACTTTATGGGGTCGGAGATGCTTCCTTCTGGATGTTACATTCTTTTGCACAAACTTATAATACTCTATGTACCTACGGTACAGAGTATAATTATAACAGGCAACATGGACGCGACAGATGCTTTAGAAATCAACAATAATTTGAAGAAAATTAAAGAAACACAAGTCAGTTCAAATAAACAATCCGAAATGCAGAACAAATTCAATTTTTTCATTTCCAAACAATTATACAACATAACAGAACATATCAACAAGGAACAACAAATTATTTCTACTTACGTTAACAAAAACAGTAACTACATTGACAATAGAATAAAAAAGACGGAAGACGACATACAAAAAATTCAGTACTTATACAGACTCGGGTACAACATAGATATTCTTCTCGGTCATATTAACGACATCGCTGAAAGCATTATTCTGGCCCGACTTAACATAATATCCAAATTTATCATAAACATTATATAATATAATATATAAGAAATACAGACAATATATGAGACACTTAACAAAGAAAATATTTTAATAAAATCCACGGATCACATATATGAATTACTCGAGTTACAAGCATTTTATAATGGCCCAAATATAATATTCAATATAAAAATGCCAATAGTATTAAGTGAAGAATATACGTTAGCCCATTTAATACCTAGGCCTTTGAACAAAACGAAATTTATAATTTCACCAGACTATATTGCCTATAACAAACAACACTTAAAGTCTTACAAACGCCCATGTCCAAGAATAGAGAACATATATTATTGCATGGAGACATTTCAAACAACACCAACGGAAGACTCCAAATGCATCAGAAACATTATAAACAACAGACAATCAACGTGCGACATCATCGACAAAAAAATCATCCCATCAGTCACCCAACCAGAAAGAAACGTCATACTTCTTTACAATTTACCAAAAACACTAATTCAGCCTTCTTGCAGTAACCCATTCTACATAGAAGGAACAGCGATAATCCATCAAACAAACTGCTCCATCGAAATCAACCAAATCACCTACGAAGGGAGCCCAATGATCTTCTTCGAAGCCTCATATGTCAAGCTGCCAGCACACCCATCCCTAAAGATAAACTCCACAACCCAGAAGCTTACACTTGACAAGCTTCACATATCGATCGACAAGAACAACCTGGCGATGCAGAACTTTCAATAAACATCTGTAGTCCACCATTCAATCGCTTAAACATTGGCCTTTTTGCTAATCGTCGGAGTAGCTATAGTAGCCGCTATACGACTCTGAGGTACTACGACCTTCATTCCGACCTTAACGGCCGAAATCATCGCTCCGGCCTCATCCTTCTGGCCGTCGCTCTATACTAGGGGGGGGGAGGAGTTACCGCTCCACTCCAACCCACACCTGCAAACTCGGCACCACCAAAACCTCCACGTGCCTAGCACGTCGACCCCTACAACAACAACCGTCGACACAGCGAATTGGGTTCTGGTGCAGCGGATGCAGAACACGTCGACCCCTACAACAACAACAGGCTACACAGCGAATTGGGTTCTGGTGCAGCGGATGCAAAACACGACCCCTGCAACAACAGCCGCTGATACAACGAATTGGCTTTCACTGCAGCGGATGTAGGCCAGCCGCTGTGTCGGCAATATTGGCACATACGTCTATTGTATTTTGTATTTCCTAGAAGTTAAGTGCTGTGATGAATAAGCCAAAAATTATTATTAAAGTTTAGTTATTGATGAGCATTCCAATCGGCAGTCTTATTATTTCGGAAGATAAGTAACTCGTGCTCTGAATTCGACCAGCATAACCATGATTGTTTTAGTAATTACCTACTTAGATGCAAGCAGGACTTTTAAACCGACCCTAAGAAATTCCATGACTTTGTCCGCTCTAAAAGAAACTATTCACAATTCCCTCCTTTAATGCATTTTAACAATGCACATGCAGACAATGATGATGATATAGCCAGCCTATTTGCCTCTTTTTTTCAACTCTGCTACGCCCTACCGGATACGAGCCATGATGATTCTCTAAGTTATCCTCACCATATAATCCGCTCAATCTGCATTTACCCACCAATTATTGATCATTTTCACCAGGACCGGACAATATTCCCAGCAGTGTCCTAAAATACTGTGCAGATTTCCTCTGCGTTCCCCTTCTAAAGCTGTTTAACCTATCCCTTGCCCTATTGTGGAGGGAATCATTTTTTATTCCCATTTAAAAAAGGGGTTCAGATCGGACATAGCTAATTACAGAGGAATCTGTAAGCTTTCTGCCATACCTTAACTCTTTGAACAAATTATTACTTGTCAACTACAACACTTCTGCCAACACATTATTTGTCCATCCCAGCACGGTTTTATTCGTTGGCGTTCTGTTTCCACTAACCTACTTGAATTTTCATCAGTAGTACATTAGGGATTTCTTAATCGGAAACTGATGTCGTTTACACGGATTTCACCAAAGCCTTTGATTCAGTCAGTACCTTACTTTTACATAAGCTATGCTTAATAGGTCTCCCAAGCAACTTTCTCTGCTGGATTAGATCATACCTACCCTAAGTGCTCGCATTCATAAAGTCGATGATTTGGGTATATTATTTGATCCCAATCTGAATCACTAAAGCCTAGGAGAATCTGCCATGCGGTCAGTTTTGTCCACAAGTTTTTGGCGGAAGAGATTGACTCCATTGGTATTTTAAGCTTTATCGATTTGACAGTACCTCCCAGATTAACTCGCCACTTTACTCCAATCTACCTCCCTCCTCGCCTAACTAACTATGCTCATCGAGACCCCCTCCGTTGCCTCTGTCTTGCTTATAATGAATACTGTCGCCTGTTTTGAACAGATTACTACGTCATAAATGTAAGAAACGCCTTAATGTCATACCTTAGTTAATAATTAAAATCTCCAGTTAACGAACACTCTGACCACCTTTGCAGTGATTCGGACCATATCTGGCTTCGGCAAATAAACCAGTCCCACCGGGTCAGAGATCGTTATACCTAAGCTCTTACTGTTCCTTCGTTACCTTATATTATATGATTAACTGAACTTTGTTAAGCTTACCTCAAAATAAATAGCGAGTAGCACCCATAGTAAGATCGGACGAAAAAGTAGTTTTATTGAGAAAGACTTTTTTTTTAAATATTTGAAGTCTTTTAACATACATGTACATTAGGGTGGCCCTCTTTTAGAAAAGTTGTTTTTTTTCTAGCTCTCATAGCCCAAAATCATTCGATTTGATGTAAAACTAAAAAGTATAAAGTTTCACGCAGATTGATGAATGTTTAGAGGTCGCTCAACAGCCCTAAAGTTGGAAAAAAAAACATTTTTCTTCCATTCTCTCCATAAAACAATTTGAAACAACTCTAAAAATCTAAAATCTACTCTATCTAATCTATCGTAAAGGTACTCAGACACTGATCGACAACATGGAAGTGGATCTTCCCCCAACTAACTTTTTCTAAAGTAGTTTGGTCCGCTGAGCACGAAAATCGACATGAAAAAAAAATCTGTTGAATAGTTATCGAGATATTATCGATAAAACGTTTTTTCGATTTTTTCAGAAGATGCATCCACTTAAACTCACATAACTTTGTTATATTTGCACCGATTGAAGAGTGCTCAAAAATTTTTGAAAGAAAACACATGGCCAAAAGTTTGGGTTTCAGACAAAAATGTGATAGGATGAGTGCTTTTATTGACATGGGCTCAAATGTACGAAAAAAAATTTAATTTTTTGCTAAATTTAACAATTTATAGGAATTAAAATGCTTCTAAATGCACATGGATAACAAAAATTTTAGCTTTTTCATAATTCGAACTTAAAGTATTTAATTTACTTTAAGAAAAGCCCACAAACACAAAAATCGGACATGAAATGGTTTTTTTTTTTAAATTTTTTGGTGAAAATAGACAAAACTTTAGTTTTTATTCTGATGCCGCTTTGGCTGTTGCAAGCTCTTATTTGAAATATTGACTTAGATCGAATATTGCAGAAACTATTTAAAACATATATTACTCACCGAGTTAAAGATCGCTAAAATCTAAAACAAACAAGTTTATTCATTTAGACCTATTTACGAACAACCTTTACTATGGAAGTATAATAAAGTACTGACTAAAGACGAACAAAATAAGCAATACTTATTACAAATTATAGTTGACTTTAAAAAAAATTTCCGTGTCACACTAAAACATCCTTAACTCGCCAAAACAAAAATATTAATTATTAATTTTTTTTAAATTCTGTTTGTATGTTAAATATTAATAAAAAAAAAAACGGTTACTTATTGTCGTAGAAT
>JAWNNO010004381.1:0-47632 GCA_035044985.1 Lordiphosa fenestrarum
AGTAATTGGACGCAGAGTTGATTGAGTTTGCCTGTCAGTTATATGGCAATGATTGGACCTTCTAGCAGGATAATGAGCGCAAAGTTGACTACCAAGTTCTTGACTGGGGCGGAGGGGGCGTGGCCAAAATTGAAAATAAACTTGATCTGTCTGCAGACATAAGAAGCATATGTCCCATACATGTCAAACCTTTATCTCTTACCACCACCGAGATCTGTGCGTTCATACGGACAGACAGACGGACATGGCTATATCGACTCGGCTGTTGATGTTGATCAAGAATATATATGGGGTGGAAGATGCTTCCTTCTGGCTGTTACATACTATAGCACAAACTTATTATACTCTATGTACCTACGGTACACTCATAAAACATTCGCCATGAAAACTAGAAATTCTCCTATCTAAGGCGATTCACCCTAAATTTAAGAAAAATATTTTCTCATTTAATACAAACTTTCAAAGTTTTTGAAAAATTTTTATAAATGAGAAAAAGTTTTCTTAATTTTAGGGTGAATCGCCTTAAGACGGATTTCATAGGAGAATTTCTAGTTTTCAGGGCGAATTGTTTTACCAGTGTACAGAGTATAAAAATGGCCAGCATTGTGTCACGACCATAATCTAATTGAGGATCTCTGGGGTATTTTATCAGCTAACGTTTACAGCAGAAGATATCAAATTGGTAATACAGCTAGAGTGGGCTAAAAACAGGACTAGTCTTGGTTCGGTTTGCGGTTCAATTTATGTGTTTAGGTTCGGGTCGGTTCGAAGCCGGAACGACAAACATACAAATGTTTGTTAATCAAAATAAAGTTGAAAAATTTGAGCAAAAAAAAGGGAAATGTTTAAAAATTTCGCCATGATATTTTAAACGATAAGTAGCAGAGCTCTGTTGCTTGCAAATGGAGTAAACAGAATAATATACATAAAATAACACTGATATCATTCCATCTAAATTAGTGCACTTGACTACAACCAAAAGATTAAGCTCTAAACATTTTGATAAGGCCCGAATAACGCACATGTGTGCATGTGTTGATATCTATAACTAATCCCCAACCGAAATACTTTATGAATACCTAAATAAAGTAGTACCAAACATATCATTAAAAAAAAGATTTCATTGGAAACGCGTATATATCATAAGAAATATTGTGTCAGATAAGCAAAGGTAGGGTTGATACGTTTAAACAATAGAATGTAAACTGATTTGCATTAAATGCTAACAGTCACTGCTGTGCAATATTTTCATTGATAAGATAGAGTTACGATTTTCTCAACAATTTAGAGTATTCCCGTACACGTCATGCTGTGAGTCATCATTTTGATAACAAATCTCTGCCAAGAATGACCCACATTTACCAAAGTACCAAAATAAGAAGAGTTCATTGCTCTGAATAGTAGTGGGCGGTTTTGGTTTGGTCAGGTCAGTTCATAAATTGGGAGCAGCAGAGAAGCAAACTTGACTCAACAAAATTCTCCAAAAAGGGCACAGCAAACACTAAGTTAACTTTTTTGTAGCTCCATCAAAATGTGGCCAGGACACGCAAACAACAAGAGACCGCCAACTTGGCGCCGATGCGGGCAGACAAGCAAACAGAAATTGGGGTGGCAAAAGAAACATTGTTGGCGCCAAACTATGCGAAAATTTGTGTTAAAATACACAAAAACTAGAAGTGAGCCTAATTTGAAAGTAGAGTTCACAATTTTTATTAAGCCATTACGGAAACCTAAACAGGAAACTGAGAAGAACAGAAAGGAATATCTCTCTGTTTTAATAGGCAGAATAATAAGTAATAGGAAATTATCATACCCCATGATTGTCTGATTAATAGGAAAGGTTTTTGTAAAGGAATGTCCAATTGTTTCTATTTTCCAATATACGGTTACCTGAAGTCGATTCAACACTTGTCTAAAAAGGTTCTCTAAGATGGTGTTTAAGCATTGCAAGTGTGTATTTTGAAGAAGAGAAAATTTAGAATTAGTTCTATTGATTTAAAGTTTATGTTTCAAGAATTTGGATATCCAACTCCTTAAGCTGTTTTGAAGCGAATCACTCGAAAACAGTTCCGTGAATCGCAACTTGAACCAAGACTTTCAAATTTTAGCTCTTACTAAGATTCTACAGGCTTTGGAAAACCATTCTCTAAGGTTTTAGCTACGAACAGGTATGAAAAGAATGGATTGAATTTGATTGCTATTCCTCTTAAGCCATTGGGATCTGGCTACTCTCTACCTTTTCCTTGGTTTAACGAAAAGAATTGGAAGAATTGGATTCCTACTCCTTTCAAGTCTTTGGGATCTGGCAACCCTCCACTTCTTTTTTTTTGTTTTCCGATCGACTTATAAACAGAGTTGCCGTATACCGTATAAGCTGTAATTTTACAAAGTCCATGAAACTAAGCGATTTGTTACCATGGAACAGAACCCGCACCAATATCGCGCCCTGATTGTGGAGCTTCACATACAAAGCATATTCTCAATTGTGAGAAAAATTATCATAAAATGCGGGGTCATCAATAAACCAAATTGTCGATGCTACGCCAATAAACACATGAACAACCCCTTAACGATCAACGCGTGACTAATTGGGCTGCAACTTATGGGGATAGAATCATTGGACCTTTCTTCTTCCCAGACTTTGTTGGGGCAGCCTTAACCCTCAATGGGGGTGTGCTTTCAGGTCGTTATTGAATGCTAAGAACATGGACAAACATTGGTTTCAACAAGACGGCGCCATGGCGAGCAAGGATCGTACTATGGCGATTTGAACACATCGACTGAACTCCCACAGGCTCCTTCTTGTGGGGTTATTTGAAGTAAGAAATATATATCAATAAGCCGAAGGACCTTGGAAGCCTTGGAAACGACCACAATTGACCAAAAATGGCCACTTTTCAGACCAAAACATTTCACAAGCTTCTGAAAATATATTTCAATTAATGAATTTTCTCTTTCAAAGTGGCTTTTTATAAATTATCGGAAATATTTTGAACCATTTCCATTCTTTTTGTGTAAAACAGCAAGTTTTGTGTAAATTTGTGATTAATCATAGCAAGAATTTGTTGACGCTTGCGGCGTATTTTAAAGATAACACCAAAAATGGATACTGTTTCTTTAAAAAAGTACACGTAATCAACTAGTATCGATGGTTCACTTTCAACTCAACTCCTGTTCCACTTTGAGCCCAACACACACACACACAAATCGTTTGCGGTGTTTGCGTGATGTGTGTTCCTTTGAGCCTTAGTCCGCCTGCCATTTAGTTGTCATTTAGATGGCGCCAAGAGCACGAGAATGTAAAAGCATTTAATTTATGAGAGGTAAGGGGTTCAGGACTTGGGTCTATATTTGGCACGCAGCAGACCCAGAGAAAAAAAATACAACAAGAAATATTGATTTCGCATTACTGTGTGCCTTAATTAATTTTGTATGACGGGTGGCATAGCAGTCTTTTCAATCCGAACCTACCCTACTCCATACAGATAGCCAGCCACCCACCAACACCGCACAAGCAGCATCAGTAGGAACCTCTGATTTTTTATTTTTGTACATTACCTGCACACCAGCGGCACCATCGGCAAAGACTGCTTGATCGAGGGGCGCAGATTCTGATTCCTGCGCTCGGGCCACACATGATCGAACTTTAGCTTGAGACCATAGCGGGGAACAGCCGTAAGGTCATCTTCCTGCTTCAATTTCTGCTCAAACACGGCGCTGGCGGAGTCTGCAGTCAAAGCACCGTTACTTATGCCGCCCCCACCAGCATTTCCATTGCTGAGCGTTGTTATTGTTGGCGTGGCCATTGATTAGTTGATTTCCTCTTGCACTTCTGATAAATATGTAAGTCAATGCTTTAATTTTGTTTCATGCACTTCATATTCTGTTTAGATATTTGACTTTTTCCGATTTGTTAAGAAGCCAAACACTCGCGCGCCTCAACGAAGTGTAACAGCACCTGCGACACAACAACAACGACTGCTGCTTAGTATGACCGTGTTGGGTAAGCTATAAAATGCTTGGCTAGTGATGCGCAAGTAAATATCGATAGGGTCAAATTTTGCTTATCGATATTCATCAGAGAGCAGCGCATTTTTTAAACACTTAAAGCTGAAATGTAATTTTATAATTAAATCATGCATAAGATTAATGAATGTTTATTTTTCAGACGCCAAACATAGGAAATATAATAAATGTTTAGAGTACTTACAAAAAAAGCAGTTTTTTAGAATATTTTAAAGAGATCTGTTTTTAACCGAAGCTTTCTATTGATCAGTCTTATGTTTAAGCAGTTGCGGTTTACTTTCGCAATTAAAAATCGCAAAAAAGCCTGGTTTTTTCCAGAGAATCTTTTAAATAGTCGACAAATTTCTTTCTGTAGAGAGGAATTTTTGCCTTATTCCTGGCTTTGAGCGAAACTCTTTGGCTCTGAGTTAAGCTGAATAGAACCAAACCCTACTGAACCGAATATAATTGCTAGTAAACCGAACGACAATCCAAACTGAGGACCTTTGGGACATTCTAAGCCTAACCACAATCCCAAAAAGAAAACGGATCAACTTATCAATGAGGAGCAGCTTCTCCTTTATACCCTGAAGCGCGCAACTTCTTCAGACAGAATCTTCAAAACAATTACTCGGATCGACTTTTGGGACAATATGCTAGGATGTTGTAGAATTTAATAGGTTAATCAATAATTCAAATTTAGTTTGAAGCCGTAAATTCCATGTAACCATGTAACCTATCTAACCGAAAGGGAGGTTTAAGTCTTCTGTGAACCATTGAACCAAACTTGATGACCAAACTGAACCGATATTTAAACTACATAAATATAAGTAAATTTGAAGATTACAGATTTTGTTTATTATAGAAATATATTCCAGTGAGACTTGGGTAGTTTTTGGGTCGAAAGAGATTTGCAGAACCAAAAAAGATAATCTTTAAATATAAATGCCACATCTTCTACATATACCTCTTAATAGCAGATTTTTTCTTGAGAAAAATAATCGGCTCCAAATATTATTTAAAGTAACTACCCTAGGAAAGATACATTTGTCAATATACTTAAAACATTTCTTAAATTAAGAATTATTTAGATAATTTAATGCATTGAGTTTCAAATGCCTTAAAGTTTTTATATTTATCGATTTAATCAAAGTTTTGGGATATAAAGTTTTGTTTAAAGTTGGGTTGGGCGATGGTTCAAGAATTTTAGAGCGAGTGCTACAATCAACGCAGCCAAAAAAGCAATCCTAAGTCGTTTAATTGTACTAGTTCCATTGCGCTGTTCAGTCTTAAATAAGTTGAAGATTTTTAAGAACAAAGATTCGAAATAAATCCTGGTTTTCGGTGCTGTTTAAGAGCAGCCCGCGAGTCGATCAGATTTGTAAGGAAAGTAAGGATCTAGGATCTACGAGTAAATCTGATTTATCAATTAAAGTTTGACTCTCATTGTTAATGTACAATTAGTAAATGTGCTGGAATGTATGCTGATTTTAACAAATTTGCCTTAAAAACTATCATTTTATTATGTTTAACACCAGGATAAATTTTAATCTTCTTATTTGATCTTATTTAAAGTAAAGTAACAGTACGGTATAAATTCCAGTGCGTCTTAGACTTAAATACAAAATTATACTACAAGCAATCACTCAAAATCTTGTAATTTTCCTAATCGTTTTGAAAACTTTACTGTCACCTTTTTGAATATGTGTGATAATACATTTTTAATAAATAGCCAGCCAAGGTCAGGCCATAGGTCAGATTTCAGACTCTTTAATCAAACCAAAAAAAAACTGCAAACATTGTCTGGGCCTGGGCCAATATACTTCCGAAAGCTTATGATCCAGCGGATTTTATGAGCTCTTGTGACTGTTGTGTGTTGTTGCTGTTGTTGTTGCTGTGGTCGTTGATGATGTTGAAGTTGGTTGACGCCGTCGTTGCCGTTGAATCGCTTTCAGTAAACCGACGATTGTTGAACCTCACACAGGTGCGCGGAACGATCGACTTGAAAAGTTTCGGTGTTCGGTTTTCGGTTTTCGCTTGTTATATGTGAAGCTTCAGTGTCGTAGTTTTGGAAGCTAAATCAAAATAAGTGAAGTTGAAAAGTAAATATGCCAAAAAAATAATCAAAATAAGAAAATAATTCATGCCAAAACAGTGAAAAGAAAGTGTACCTAAAAAAGGAGCTGCAGGAATACTCAAAGCTCGGCCTGCATGTTTTGTTTTGTACCAAAAATCTTTGTGTTTTTGTGTGTGAAGTGAATGCCTTGTTGAGATACAAAACAAAAACAAAAAAATTCAAAATAATATAAAAAAAATAATACGAAGAACCTGTAATTGAAAACGCACTTGAATTCACCCATACACTCATAAGTACGAATCAGATGTGCGAGAATACACTGTGCAACACGTTGTTGACCCTGAAGGCAATGCCGCTGCTGGATTTTTCCAAGAACAACCAGCGAACGTGTTCTTCAACAAGTCTCTGGCCCCCCCCGCTCTGTCTCTCCCACTCTCTTGCCCCCTGTCAGTCTCCTCCTCGTCATTAAATGCCAATTATTTAGCATAAGAATTTATGTTGCAGTGCAGCGCAGACCCCTTTATTTGGGGCCAACCAGATCTGAGATCGGGTGGCCACTTTTGGACATTTCTTGGCTTTTCTCGAATTCTGCGAAATACAAAATATTTTATATGTACATTGTACTGAGAATTTCAATTGTTTTGTACTCCAACCGGGGGAAACTGTCAACAATCTGAAAGCAAATTCAAATTTTGAGGTGTTTAAGGTACCACTACGCCCCTTGGTCAATTGGGCGGGAGATGGTATTGGTGATATTTTATTCCAATTCAATTAAAATCAAAGAAAATATTGTTTTTGGTTACAAATATTAAAACAAATTGAAGTCGTTTATTTGTTGAAGAAAACAGTTTTGATTACCGCTATCGAACCGGTTCAATGTTAAAGGAACTGCAACTGCTACACAGAGAGAAACAAGAACAAATTCAACTTGATATTCAGTGAATACAATATATTTCTTTTATATCTCTGGCAATAAGTCATGGTAGCATAACTCCAGTGGATATGTATTTTTTACCTGCTAAATACTTATCCAAGAAAATAGCAATAAAATACTATTTCTTAAACTTCCCGTTGGAAAAATTCTTAGTACGCCACTGCATCAAAGATTTGAAAAAGAATCTAATAGGCTATCATGAGTCATACAAATTTGCCCTGCAGAAATTTGTCATATTTGGAGCATGTTTTTATAAGACATTCTTAATAATTTGACAAAACAAATGCTTAATAATGTTGGCATAGCAAAAAGTTAATAAGCATTTAAACTCAATATGTGGGATGTTAAATGTGCTTCGTGGTTTTTGGAGAAGATTTGTTAATATTACTAAATTTAAAAAGTTAATTTAATTTAACACATGGGGTGTTATAAAAATCGCTTTCGACCTAAAAACTACTCAAATCGTATAGGAATCGGTTGTTTTTTGATCGAAAACGGTTTGTGGAACACATTGATACATTGAATATTCAAAATATAAATTACTATAAAGTAAATTACCATTTAGTAGTTTTTGTAGAAGAATATTTTCCATGTGAATCATTGAAAAAGCTTTGGAGTCAAGGAACTTAAAAAAAAACAGGCTACTTTCGATGGAAATATTGTAAGTTGTTCTGAATGCTATTCTAGACTTTTTTTGTTGAACCAAACCGATATTTTAGGTTCGGAACAGATTCAGATTCAGCTTTTTGTTCTAAAGAGGTTTGGTTCAAGGTTCGGCTTACAGTAAACTAAAATTCCGAATTCCGGGTTCGAACCGGTTCGGTTCAAAACTGGTTAGCAGCTTTGGCAATTTTATTGATTGATTGGCCTCAACAAGATTTCATATATTTGTTTTCTACATAATATTAAGCGAAAGCGTGTACAGAAAAAAAAGTTAAAGTCTGCCCTGCCCGACTTCGATAAGCCCGTTCCTCGGGGTAATTAGTGTCTAATAAGCTCTACTTATGTTAACAGAACCTTATAATTTTTTGTAATATTTCAATATTATGTAAGCATACAGCGAGTGCGGCTCAGATAAGAATGCAACGTTTTTTATAGTCTATATAACTCTGCCATTTATTATGCGATCTTTGAATATGAATATGAACTTGATATGTTACAGATTTTTGGAGCAAAGGGGTATGACAAAAACATGAAACAAGATTGCACTGCGTGCAGACAATACTAGTCTACACTTAGAATTTGGTAACTCTAGTTCTTCTAATCTCTGAGAGCTAAGTGTTCATACAGACAGACGGAAAAAGTTTCTTCGACTCGGCTGTTGATGCTAATCAATCATATGTATATAGTTTATGGGGTCGGAAATGCTTCATTTCGCCTGCTACATACATTTGCATGACTTTAGTATACCCTTTTTGCTCTTCGAGTAACGGGTGTAAAAAAGGACGTTAGTTAAAGTCAGACCTGCACTACTTCGAAATACCAGTTCCTCAGGGGAATCAGTGTTTAATAGCCTTCCCTTATGTTACCTAACAGTGCATTAACATTTATGTGAACATTTCAACATTATGTTATGTGGTATTTTCACTTATATGTGATATCAGACAAGCGTAATAGTCACTCTGAAAAGCACAAAAATATAGGAAAGCTGCATAAGAAATACCCAGAAAAAAGAAATCAATCCGAAACGGGATTGAAAACAGAGTACTCCCGGATGTTCTTGATCCGACCCCGGAAAAGATTGATTTCATGTTTTTTTAATCCCGAAAAACAGGATCAATTTAAGCCTGCTCCGGGATTACCCTGTTTTCAATCTCGTTTCGGATTTATTTCAGATTTTTTTTTGTCTGTGTAGGCTATGTGAGTTCCCATAAGATTTTTTTGACAGTCAACTCATGGTATTTTTCACCCATCTCATATGAGAACTCGACACTTGAGAATACAGAACGGAATAAAAATATTCGTTAAAAAAATGCCAAAATCATGACATTTTGTTGTTAAAAGTTCACTTTATGAACGACTTATAATGCCGAGGTCTTGGGATTTAGGGTGGGGTCCTTCAAGGCTTAGACTTTAAAACATATTTTTAGACTTCTTTTATTTATACCCGTTGCTCTGGAATAATAACTCTACGCTTAATTTATACAACATCCGAATTGGTTAACAAAACTGTAATCTATTGAGTTTAGGGATACATTTTTCAGTTGGATATACCGGTTAAGAAATAGGGATTGTGATTTCTGTTGGATATCACTAGATTATAAAGACTTAAAACAAATTGAGAGAGACTCTAAAATATGTTTCATATGCTGCCTGCACATCTCCATTTTTAGTAAATTAAAATATCCCATTGAAGTAAACACTTTAAATTTCAATTTTTATTTTGTATTCACAATTTCGTATGATAGTAATTTTGTTTTTTATCATCAAGCTAATTTAACTAATACCTTAATACCTTTGTAGAAGTGCAAGTCGTAAGCAAAAATGAATAAACCAAATCAATTTCTACATTTTCCACTTTGATGTCAAATCAAATGCGAATTCCATCATTAAATGTGCGATTTTATGCATTGCGCCAACTTGTCATGTGCCTCGGAAATAAAAACTTGCTAATTGCAATCCAAGCTAACAATACTACAAATATTTATGTTTATTCGAATTATACGCGCAGTTTATAATTTTCAATTAAATTTTTCAATTTTATTTATTAATCATTCGATTATGCGTTGCCTTTTTTTATTACAGTTACAGCAGTTTACTTTTTATAAATATATAACTGATTCATTTGAAAACCTTTTGTGAGGCAACTTGAAGTAGATGAATCATGACATCTAATTATAGAGAGAAATCATAAAAGGTAAACTGTAAGTTTCTTAGAAATTTATAAACTATTAATTGAGGGTTTCTCATGAGGTTTCTACTCTATCATTGAAATGTGAAATTCAACAATACTTTCCCATCTTTTATTAGTACGTTACATGAGAACTAACTAAGTTATAGAACAATGTAACAGTCACTTGTTTTCTCATTGGTTTGTATATAATAAATCAAAGGAAACGTCTATATATTATCTGACCGCACACTTAACATTACTTGCAGTTTGTGAGAGGCCAACCACCCCTAATCTTAAACTCAACTCAACTCAACTTCTATATACTATTGTAGTAGGTATAGTTAACTTGGATTCATTATTACCCATAGGGTCTTATTAGTTCGAAGCAATGCTGTAACTCTGTGATATTATACTGAGCTTTTAGCTAGGAGTATTAAGTTAGAGAAGGATCCGCGTCTAAGCTAGCCTTCTTTTACTTAAGTACCACTTTTACGTTTCATCTAAAACAGACAAAAGTCTGCTTACACTTTGAGACAGCACAGAGAATCTAAGAAATTGTTTATGCTGTCAATTGTACTTAGCCAAAACACTACTTTCTCATACTTAAAAAGATTTTAGCCAGAACTTCAAAAAGCATGACTTGAAATTGCTTTATTTTCGAATTTATATATTTATCTTTTCGAGGATTTCAACAAAATCTGAACACATAATTCTTGTTAAAATAGACCAATATGAAGCTTCTCTGTCAATACTTTGTGTTTTTATACCCTTGCAAATTGTGTTATGATTTTGCCCAGAAGTTTGCAAAACATGTATTCATTTCCGATCACATAAACTATATCTATTCTTGATAAGGATGACGAGCTGAGTCGATTGAGCTTTGTCCGTCCGTATGTCCTTCTGTTTCTATGCTACCTCCGTCGGCAGTTTTAAGGCTATCGCCACCAAACTTTGCACGAAGTCTTCTAGTCCAAATACGCTGCACATTTCGGAACCGGACGGATCGAATGACTATAACATATAGCTGCCATAGAAACGATCGGTCGAAAAACTAGTTCTAGTGAGAAAAAATTTGTTGTTTTCAATGCAAACGTCTCCAAACTCTGTATTTACTAGTTTTCTATGCTTCTCCATCATTCTGCCAAGATTGGTTGAAATCGGACTTCTAAATAGTATAGCTGCCATAGAAAAATAGGGTCAGAAAAATATTCTGATTAAGGAAAACTTTTTTGTTTTCAATGTAAAAATTTGTTAAATTGGCATAAATATATTTTAAAGCTTTCACACAATTCTTAAAAGTTTTGTCAAAATCGGATGACTATAGGCTATAGCTGCCATATGAATGATCGGTCGAGCAACTAGTTTTAGTGAGAAAAACTTTTTTGTTTTTAAAGTAAACGCCTCTAAACTTTGTATTTCTTAGTTTGCTATGCTTTTCTGAACGATTCCACTAAGTTTGGCTCGAAATCGGACATCTATATAGTATAGCTGTCATACAAAAGTAGAGTCAGAAAAATAGAAAAACTTGTTTATTTTCAGTGGATATGTGAAATTAGTTAAAAAACGTGCTGCAAGGGTATACAAACTTCGGCCGAAGTTAACTTTCCTCTATTTTAGAGTTTCAAATCTATGGTTCCTAGATCCGGCTTGAGTAAATGGGAATTTTGTTAGCATCTTAGTCCAGAGCTCTCAAATTTGGTCCCTTTAACAGGCAGACTAACAGTTACATAGACCATAACTGAACCGAAGTGATGTTTCATTCCTGTCTTTTCTCAACGAACTTCTGCCCATTTTGTTAGCTTTAAATGGGAATAACAAATAGTTTGCGCGAAAACATTTGCCAAGTAGCCGTTTCCTATGTTTGTGCACCAATAACTTGAAAGAAATATTTGTCTTGTGGAACCAACTGGGAACACCCCTGCGCAAATATGTTTGCGAGTTTCTTCTCACAAGAAAATAGAAAAATGAGAAAATGGCTCCAAACATATATTATTGTGGCTCAACAAAACCAAATTGTTTGCTCAAACAAATCGGTAATCTTGATTTGTTAATTTAACAGATTGGACAAAGAAATGTAAACTAAAATTACCAAAGGGAATATAGTTGGGTACATTTTTTAAGAGCAAACATTTGCTAATGTGGGAACAGAAAATTTATTTTGCTCAAACACTAAAAATTCAAGCCAAAAATTTTGTTCGCATGTCAGGCCTTAGTTTTACGAACAGCATAGTTGATTTTCAAAGTCCATATATTCAAAGAAAGATAATAAATATTATCTGTCAATTAGTTTTTCACACCTTCTATATTAAGTAAATAATAAAATCAATTCATTTGCTGAACTTGAAACTAAGATTATTCCGGTCAGTCGGTTGTCAGGATCATAAATATACAACTATAAGCCGTCAAATGTTAGTTTATTGAGTTCCAACAGAATATATATTCTTACAATAAGAACTAAAGTACTTGTATAATTAATACGTAGAATCAAGAACTTTAAAAGCTAACCGGTACATGATAATATGTAGAGGCAAACCGAAATGGATATCGAGTTACTAAAACATAGCATTTAGTCGTTACTTATTAGAACTAGAACCGCAATACGAGCCTAATTTGTTTCAAATTTGGATTTTCGTCATTCTGCCTGAGTTGGTATCTAATCGGTCGTTTTGTTCGAGCTGCAGAATGACCACTATCTGTAATACCAACTTTCGCCTATAACCGAAATTCGTCACACGACTTTAAGAAATCAGTCAACGAATGCATCATAGAAAATTATCGAAAAACTGTTGTCAGAGACTTGCCGTATTGATAAGGTTGAAAAGTGGCTAAAACAATCGCTCAATGACTGGTGAATGTGAATGCCTAAACCGTCTATCTTTAGTGGCACTATTAAGCTAATAAAAGTTAAACAAAAAGGCAAGCAATCAAGTGATTTTGTCACCCCCAAAAGGCTGATAAAACAAAGCCCAAGCACTTATCAAACAACAATTTTCTAAAGAATGAGCTACCAACACAGGGGACATACATATATACTGTGCATACGTACACATAGCGACTCGTATAATTTTGTTGCATTTAAGGAAGCTTCTCAAATGAGAGACGTGTAATGAATGATTCAAAATCACAATTAATACTTTTTTGCCTGACTCACCTTTTGTTCGTTACTTGGGAATACATAAAAAGGAGGAACTGAATTCTCTGAGAGAAATATTAACCGATTTAAATTAAGCGAAAATTGCCTATAACACAAAGCATAAACCGATTTCATTCATAAGCAGCAACAAAAAATTAAAATGCACAATCAGTGGGATTTTAAAGTCATGGGAAGCTGGATCTATGGCTGCGTGAGTAAACGAAATTTCCGCCTAAATCAAGGTGTTTCTGAACCGACGAGGTTGGCAAATAATTTTATTTGGCTTACTTGTGTTATTGCTCCGGTTGTCAATTACCTTGACAAACAGTTTGGAAACGTCTGTAGATAGTGCTAAATGAGTTGTGCACAATATTAAAGTACTTTGGGTACTTTACTTAAAGCTATCACAAAGAAAACAAAGGCGATGGTAATTTTTAATGGTGGGGCACACTAAATAATCGGAAAATAACCAGATATTAAATTGTTGTATATTTTCGGCAACTTTATGAAATTGCCAGAGTATGTTTTTTAGACCGAACCTCAAAATGGAAAAAATCAGCAACAATTCCCAAGTTTACTTTTGCTGTGAAATTAAATTTTTTTAAAACAAAAACTAGTCGCCCCAAAGTTTCGCAAAAATTACTCATACGACATGACCTTGTCAAATTTTAAAACACAAATGGAGCATTATATTCAAATCTAATTAAAGTCAAAGTAAATATGTATAATCAGTCAATGACGTATGTACTTCTATTTTCATTTACGAATAGAACAAATATAAACTTATTGGAGGCTGCGAAAATGGAAAGGTTAGACTGGTCCAGCCTAATATTTATGTTCATCAGAATAAAGTCAAGGACAAAATCTTTAAAACAGATCTCAAACCCTATTTTAGTTAGAGAAGATAGATATTTTACCGCATTCGAACCGAACCGCACTTGCTTAATCCAGTTAAAAAGAGAAAACACGATTAAAGCTGTTGCAAACTAGATCTCAAGTGGTTCAATCAAGTTCATAGATGGATTTAGTTCAGGGAATCTCTCTTCTGTAAATTTTGTGTTTCGGTAAAAGGTTCTGTTTAGGTTCTAGCTTAATCAATTTTTCAGATTTTTTCGAGAAATTATTTTTGATATCTAATAGTTCTTAAAGCGTCAGAGCAAAAGCTTTAAGGGGTTTACCGAAACGTTGCTTGTAAAATGTGTAGCATACTTACAGAAACACTAGAAACACTAGTTGTTATTTAAAAAAATATTTATTTTTTAGTATTTCAAATAATTTCTGTTTTTATTTCAATTTCTGAAAATCATCGACATGGTGGCCAGTCATTTTCAGTACCTGATCGGTCTAATTTCTATAATCGATTTTTTTTATCATGACAAAAGTTTTCAAGTTTTTCAATATCCACAAATCTTTGTAAATTAAAACTTAAAAATTATGGTAAAATGTTGATTGAAGGTATGAATTACGGATTAATGATTACTGCTTCACTCTAGCGATGTCGCATTGCTATCACATTCCTTTCTTCTTTGCAACGTCCTGCAACACTTCTGGGCGATAGGAAAGCTATAACTCATGATATAAGAAAGCGACAATTCGGGGAGTCCGGGGAAAAAGTCTCTACTGAGATTATTAGAAAGCATTTCTTCGTGGAGAAAAAAAGGGTTAAGAAGCGATTCTCCCAGGAGAAAAGAAAAAGTCTCTGTTCCGGAAAACAAAAACATTTCTCTTCTATTGGATAAGAAGGCAGTTTCTTCCTAGTGTAACGAAATCGTTTATTCCAGACGTTAAGAAAGTTGTGAAAATTATCGAATTATATAAATTTTTATTTTCAACTTATAAATACTTACTCTTGGATTTGAAATCGGGATCCTTAAACTCAACATTTGAATGACGTCTCAACGAGATGCTTCATCGCATATGCTGGTTGCTACACGTCAGGATTATACTTTTGTTATATTGAATCTACCATCTGTCTAAAAGTATTAAACGATATATTTTTAGCATTTTGCATAGATTTGACAATTTGTAATTCTCAAGTTTGAGTTTCGGATTTGCTTAGTGCATGTTCAGCGATGTAGCGCCAATTCAAAGATTCGATGATGAAAAATCGAGACAACTAATAAAGAATCGCATTCTTCGAATTTTAAAGCATCAGTCGCTAGTTTGGACGAATGGACGAAAAATAAAGGGAGGCCACATATCCTTTTTATGTTAAGAACTCGATACTAAATATATTTTGTTTGTGTGTATCACCCTCCAAACTCTCCCCTAAAACTATCGCCACACCCTATCTTTGCCGAGAGAGATAAGTAAAACTACAAAATGTTAGCAGGGAAATGACTAGCCCAACTATAGTGATTTTCCATAGCATATTTTCTTGGCTGTAGAATATTTATTAATTTGGAACATGTATTTAAAATACTATATCTTTGCTTAAAAAAATCGCAGAATGTGCGGGATAGTTTATTTTAAAGCTTACCAGTAATACTTTACGATAATATCAAAGATAATTCAAACAATTTTAAAGGTTACCCAAACAAGGTGTGAAAAGGGCTCAAAACATGAATTTAGAGCAGTTTTCAGCATAAATTACTAAAAATATTGATGTGATGGACCATTTTCAAACGCCATCTAGAAACAGCCCTTCAGTATATTATAAAAAAAGTATAATTTTGTTGACTAGTGTTATTTTAGTCTTATTTAAAGATATATATTATACATATAGGAGATTTTTGTTAAAAATACGATTGAAAGTCGCGTACAAAAGGGAAAAACTATTGACTTTTGATGGAACTTTGTTTTTGTATAAGCTTTACGCTAAGGATATCTTTGATAATGGCTAAAAAAAACTGGAAAAGATTAAATAAAACTCAGTGCCGTCTTCTCTCGATCTTTTTGGTTGCAATAATTATGCACCTCAAAAATACAATGTTCGATGCCGGTTCTTGTTCCAAGAATAAGTCTAAAGTCTTTATTTCCAAACTTTGATTTTTATACCCTTGCAAAGGGTATTATAATTTTGCCCAGAAGTTTGCAACGCAGAGAAATATTCTTTTTCGACCCCATAAACTATATATATTCTTGATCAGGGTGACGAGCTGAGTCGATTGAGCTTTGTCCGTCCGTCTGTTTGTCTGTCTGTTTCTACGCGAACTAGTCTCTCAGTTTTAAAGCTATCGAGCTGAAATTTTGCACAGAGTCTTCTTTTTGCTGCACACTACTAATATGTCCGACCGGATCGGATGACTATATCTTATAGCTCCCATAGGAACAATCGGTCGGAAAAGTAGTTTTAGTATGAAAAACTTTTTTCTTTTCAATTGAATCGTCTCCAAACTGTAATCGTATGTTTTTTATGTATTTTTATAATCCTACCAATTTTTAATAAAATCGGACAACTATATGGTATAGCTGACATATAAAAGATAGGTCTGAAAAACAGTCTTAGTTAGAAAAACATTTTTGTTTTTAATGGGAGCATCCTGCAATTTTGTATTTGTTTGTTTCACATGCCTTCACATAATTTTACAAATTTTTGACCAAATCGGATGACTATATCATATAGCTCCCATAAGAACAATCGGTCGTAAAATGGGAAAAAGAGTAGTTTTTGAAAATATTTAAGCGGGCACTTGCAAGGGTATAAAAACTTCGGCACAGACGAAGTTAGCTTAGTATTCGCGTTTTTCGATATATTGTTATTAGGTTCTCTATAAGAGACTATCTAAAAACAGAATCCCAAGTGCCAGAATTCGTTCAGATAGCTTTTAAGCTGACGAGAAAACTACTTTAAAAACCGAAGAGAGTCGGAAATTTATATAACAACTCAGCTTGACGTCCTGGTCGAAGATTTATTGTGTATTGTGTACTTTATGGGGTCATTAAACAAGTAATTGCTTTGGAAAATACTTAAAATAAAGAAGAATTGGCGTGACGATCGTGAAGCTAAATTTAGCTCATATTGTGCCTTTTAAACCAATTTATTAAAACTTACCAAGAAAATTATATAATTCTGATTTATAATTCTTATGCCTCAGGTTAATTGTCTCCACTCTTAACCAACATGAAAACGCATTGAAGCGTGACTGTACGATAAATGTATAATTTACATTTACAAAATCTATTAATAAATCAGTACTTGTCTATTGTTCAAACATTCAATTGTTCAGTGAAGCGTCCAAGTGTTAACCAGTTTTAATAACAACGAAAAGGTCTAGTTAGCATTGTTAGGAAAATATTTTCGAGTTTAATTTTGCTTCAGATGCTAATTTTAGGGATCAACAAGGAGCAGCACGGCGCGTGCATTCTAATCCCACAACTAGTGAATGGCGCAGAGTGAAACCCAAAATGTTGCTGCCACAGTTGACAGGGTGACAGGCGAAACTTGCTTGCATTACCAAGTCAAACTCGATCAGTTTGCACCAACTGCCAACCACTTGTTGTGTGGAACTGTCAAAGACCAAATGAAAAAAAAGTAATACAAAGTAAATATATTATGAACAAAAAACGGGGCCAATGCACGACATGAGCCATGAACGTGCTTACGGTTATTGACACCTTCTGCATAGTCGCAGTTGAGTGGCCTACTCCGAATAACTCTGAATCCAATGGAACCTCTTGACATTTACATGTAACGAGATCAGCAAATATTGAGTTTTGTCACCTAAAGTGTGAATGAATTAATTCTCCAACAACAAACATTGAAATCAGGAAAAATTTACAAGTTTGCGACAAAATGAAACAGTCAGATTATAAAGCTTAAGTGGTGTGCAACGTCCTTACAAACCGTATTTTTCCACAACGCTTTGACATTTTGTACATTGCTGTTTTTTGTTCCAAAAAACTTCATTCTCTTAAGCTAAAAAAGTCCATTGGATTATTGTCTTGTGTAATTTGAATGTTGGTCATGACTAAATTTATTTTATTTGGACACAATGTGATCTTTTGATAATGTGAAAATGAATTTTTGTATAGATTTTTGCTTTGTATTTAGGTAATAGTGAAGCCAATACGTTTTTATTATTCAAAACTCTATTCCTAAGCTATTCCGTGAGTTTCTTTACAAGTTTAATGTAAGAATTTTTAACACTTATTGGTCGAATGTTTGAAAAATTATATTTTACTGTGTTTCAAAAATATTTCACCCAAATACATACGGACCTGTTTTGAAAATCGTGTCGATTTTGGAGTGAGCTTTAGTATTTTGCATTCAAACTGAATAACGTTGATTAGAAGCATAAAAATATATCATCGGCTACTAGATCAGTAATAAGAAAACTAGGAATTGATGAAAACGATTGCTTAGTGCAAAGTGGATTTTTTCGAAGTATCTACAGCAACAATTTGTGGTTCAATCCTTAGACGTTGGTTTCTTATAATATCAATACCTTTTTCGACTTTTGTAGAAGGTTGGTTCGAGAGTTTCAACACCATTGGAAAGTTTATCAAAGTCTACAGTTTTGTCAACTTAAAATTCACATTTTAACCCTTTTAGGGCTTTCTTTGCGTTCAAATTTTTTGTTTATTTTTGTCTCACTTTAGTATTTTATTGAAATACTATTTCTTAGCTTAAAAGTAAACTATCCAACATATATTGAAAAATTTTTTAAACAAATACATGCCATTTTGAATACATATTTTGTACCCCTCCCGATTTCCAATCAAATGACAAGCGAACTATAGTGATTTTGCATAGCATATTTTTGGGCAGTAGACAATTTAATAGTTTTAAGCATATGTTTTCAAATTGTTATATTTTCGCTTAACAAAATCGCTTAAATGTTTGAGATAGTTCATTTATTAACGCAGAATCCGAACGGCAAAGTTTAAGAAGCTTTTCATGGCAAATTACTTTAAAGTTGACGCCAATAGCTAGTGAAGTTGTAGGGGTGTGTACGTTTTTTAAAGAAAATAACTTTATCCCGAGAAGGGATCAAACCAACGACCTCTTGCACACCAGGCTCTGCCATACTACCCGCTGTACCTTTTCCAACCATAACGATGATAACATTCTGAAGTTTTGATACAATCAATCCTGCTTTCATTTTCGATTTCAGATCATGCGGAGTTGGAATTGGCAGCAATTCCCATTTCCGAAAAACGATCATTCGATTTCAAAAGATTTGCCTTGGAGTCACTGGAATGAAAAGTACTTTTCAAATGTCAAGTATATTATTAATTTTGTTGTCAAATGTTGAGATTTTAAAGTACACCTAGATATATCGAGAATACAGTGAATATAGATGTCATCTAAAGTCAAGAAAACAGCAAGTAATGTCCCTTCGGTCTTTAAATATTTTCCGTCCATGGGACTCGCAGGACCTCCATTTTTCCAGTCAAGCTTTGAAACAAATTCAACAATACAAGTCGGGTTTGAACCGCACCGGTTTGAAATAAGGTTTATTGCCATCCGAACCTTAAATCGAATCAAGTGTGAAAGAATAATTTAACCTTAACTTTTTCCAAACTCAAAATGTCGGTTCGGTTCAACAAAAATTACACATCATAAGATCTAAACTATTACTTGGTAATTTTTTTGTGATCTGGTCTAAAAAGCGCTATGTTTCAGACAATCTCTCTATTCACAAAAACCTACAAACAGCAGTGCAAAATCTAAGTTCATCTGACACAGCAGCTATTTCGAAGATGAGAAACCAGCTCTTACACATCTTTGGTTTTTTTATGAGACAGATAGCTCTTTGTAAAAGATATGAAATCGGCCCTTAAAATCGTAGGGCTAAACCCACATTATCTTATTAAACAGTTTTTAGATTCTCGATTCGAAAGAATTGAATGGTTCCCAAAAAATAGAAGCAAAGGGACACATTGGTAGAAGATTTCTTAAGTATGCTTTTAACTCTTCCTAGAGTAAAACTATATGAGGCTTTAAATCTTCTAATAAACATCGACTCAAGTTAAAGCTAACGTTATCCAAATATGAGGATATTCCGAAATATGTATTGTGTATTTTACATATTAATTTGCTTTCTAAATATTTAAGAGCTAGTTTTCAGATGTGATACAAAAACGCATTTCGGTTTCAAACCAGCTTAACAATTATTCCATTCATGTGAGAATTTAAGAATATACTGGCATTTTCCGGTTTTCACTTTAGTGAATTCGAATTTAATACATGTGTATTAGTTCGAACCCGCAATGATGAGCCCCGGGAGAAAGTTTTTGGTTTGCAACTCTGCTATTGTTTAAGGCACCCATCGCGGATGGATGCAGTCTCTACCACCTTAACAATTTTAACTTTTCAACCATCCTACATTGAAATTTATAGTGCTGGTTTCCCCCAGTATTTATAAAGCTTTTGGTATTTTCACATTTTTCTACAATTTCCTACCACTGTGCCCTTACACTCATCAATTCGTGGGAACTTAATTAGCATTTCTACTTAGCAATCTTACCATAAATTGGAACAATAAATACAGATAACTTCCATAAAACTCACAGAAAATAATTCAAGTATTTTGTTAAATCTGTCTCTTTTTTCAGTTTATTGTTTGGTTATTTTCCAGTGAGAAATTCAACACAGTTTTTTAATGACGTTTAGACAGTTTTTTGTTAGATTTTATTACACAAAACTCGTTTTATCGTCATATTTAATAAATGTATTTAGCAGACAGGCGTATAAACAATTAATAAAGACCAAATAAATTTGAATATCAACTGGAAATACAAAAAAGTTGCATGAGAGAGGAGAAATATAAATGCACAGGCTTTGTGAAATGTGTATGTAGTGGAATGCATGGTAATTTAATAGCATTCATAAATCTGAACTTGGTAGAAATCAAATTATTAAAAACTTTTTTTTTATTTCATTTGTTCGTTCATGAAAGAATTCACCGCATTGCCCGCTGTGCTTGACTGGCTCTGGCACTGGGATTGCAATCCGCAATCTCCATTGTTATTGTTGTTGTTAACTTTATTATTTCGTTTTGTGTTTTGTTTTCCATGTGCGGAAGTTATTTACCAAAATTTACTTTGGCATGCGATTCGCTTGTGACAATTTTAGCTTGCCAAGCGCGGTAAATGCGAAGTTCAAAGGCAACTAAACCAAATTTGAAGCCATAAAAATGGGCTGAATGTGTTTAGGCTGGTTTTTAAAAAGCAAAATTTACAAATTGCGAGTTAATGGACTTTTAGTGAACTTTATCGACCCACACGGAACCTATTACAGTTTCTAAACAGCAATTTTGAGAGAGGTTGCAAACTGGTGCAGAACCATGAGCCGGTTTGGTTGATTTTTTTTTTGGAGTATTGTATCGGGCCATAAAATAAACCTTTAAAGTGAGTACTTTCCGATCTTGCTTCTGAACCGATTTACAAATTACCTGAAATGATCATCTTGAAAAACTTATTGTAAATATTTTGCATCATGACCTTAACAACAAATTCCTTTTAAATCTTTAGCATTAAATAGCAAAGATCTTAAATAGGGGTTCCAATCAGTATAACATATAGGTAGAAGGATAAGGCCGAGTTCTCAAATTTGAAAACTTACAAATGAACCACTGACCACACACTCTGCTTCCAAGACATGTATTTTAGAGTGGAGTAACCAGTCGGACTTTTCATCATGAAAAAGGTACTTTCTCATGCTTACTTTTCACTTGATAAGGCATGCCAAAACCTGAGCCTTCCGCTTCGTTTTGCAATGGAAACGCCGAACAACTCACGGGTTACAACCGTTTCCGTTTAGTTTTTCATGTTCATGAAATTTCAGACTTTTAGCCTTACAAATACCTAAAAAAATAACGTGTGAGTTTTTATGCTATACAAAGTACTAATTTCTTGCAAAAAAAAGCATGTACTGTCTATTTGAGTTAAAATCTTTGCCACTAGATGTACTGATTTTTCTCATCACATGATGCAAAGTCCGACTGGGTAGCTCTTGTATTATTCTAATACCAGCTAACAACTAACACACAACTCATTTATTGTTGTAGTCTCTACCAAAGGTACTCAGAATATTTTAAGCAATTGGTTCGTTTCAGTTCTCTAAAATGGGACCACCAAAATGAGTCCGTATCAAATAGATTTTTAGAGAAAGTCATTTTTTGCACCGGGAGTATACCTACCCATCTCTTTACAAACCTTTTAAGAGCGAACTTTAAAGTGAGGCACTGGCAACAGTTATTATACGGTATTACCTATATAGTAGATTAATTCAGAAGTAGAGTCTCTTGGTTTTTATGTCATGGTCCTTCGAGCCGGATATTCTGAGAAACTGAGATGAAAAGACCAGACGCTGTAAGACATTAGGAAGCCTGGTTGGACCATCTGATACCAGCGCCCGAGACCGTTAAACGAAATCTAATGAAGGACAGATCCAATAGGAGTAGTTGTCTACTAGGCTGCCAATTATACGATTTGCTATGTATCGTCCAGATCTGTCGGTCTACTGAAATACAAGTTGGACTGTTTCCAATGTCAGTTTATATAGGTTTGTCATCGAGTGATTGATTGTAGAAACGGTGCAAGTAATATAGATTCAACCTATAATTCTTTTATCAGGAACATTTTGTCCTGTATATTTAGTCTCCGCTACGACTTGAATGTTTCATTGCTTGAGGTCCCAAATGGTAAATATATCAACATCATGGTCTTGCATACGTCTGTGTAGAATGTGGATTCCCTGTTATCGGTTTTGTCTGCAGCATTTCTTTGGGTTTCTCGGTAAAATATTAAGTACACTTCGAATTATTATAAAATATTTTTAAACAAACCTTTAGGCTGCAATGGTATAAATCTTCTTCTTCTTCTATTCCAATCCCTAGGTGGGACATAGGGCATCAATGGTATAAATACATTATATTCATTTTCAAAATAAACTAATTTCTAATGTCATTTAAAAACTTTCTTGAAATTTCTTGACAGAGAGTAGGAGTACTTAAAACAAGTAATTAATGGTCTTGGTTGAGACCTTAAAATTCTTAAACTATTCCGAAAACGGGATCTCTGTATTGAACCAAAGACGGATGAAAAAATATAATGGCCATGAAATAATCGAAGAACAAAGAATTACTTTGGTTCAGTCATTATCCATCACTCCATCGCAAAAGTGTTAGAACCAAGAGTACCAAATTCTATTCCAACCAGAAAATTATGGACCAAAGCCTAAATATTTGAATATAACGGGAACATGGTACATTCAAAACTAGCAGTGATATTTCTCTGAAACTATTTAAATGGGTTTCCGTGAGAACAATCTCTTCATTTTAGAATTGTTATTTTAAAATGCGATTTTGTTCACTTTTGGTTCATTCGATGGTTTAGTTTTCTTCCCCAATTAGTATAAGGATCTTGTAATAGATTTGGCACCTCTCCTGACAGTAATATGTATTTTAGCAATATCTCAAGTTTCTTATCCTAAATAACAGTTAATGCAAACCCCAGGCGAAGGTACAATTTTGTGACTTTTGAAGTCTGATTTTGCCATCATGTTTTGGAGAGTGAGAAATGGTTTGAAATTATTATTTAAAATTCCTCGTTTAACCACCAGCACAAATTTCCCCTGTTTGTGTATTTAATTTTTCATTCCTCTCATCTCTCAGACAACTAGTACCGCCCCTCGCTTGTGTTGTATAACAAAAATCAGGTTCAAAATGCGCTTCGCGCATATCACGTGTAAACGCCACAAATTGCATTACATGGAAAGGTAACAACAAAAGTGACTACTATTAATTTCAACAACAAAAAATAACAACAACAGCAACCAAAAAAGCTGATTGACATTCAATTATTGCAGCACATGCTCTGCCCCTAGCCCCTAGCCGCTACCACCGCGGGCCATTCCATCAATGTCTGTTCGTGCGTCCGAAATGACGACGGTTTATTGGGTTTTGAGCGCTTTTCAATTTTTGTGTCGATTGTCATCGCTGCCGTTGGAGCCAGCTCTGTTTAAAGTTTTATCAAAGACATTCAATTGTGGGATTCAATTTGTAAATACTTTTAATTGACTTGCGGACTCACATGATTGCGCTGATCTTTGAACTGATTTGAAATGATCGCGGAACTTATCTGGTTGTTGTTTTCTTTTTTTTTGAGAAGGCAAATATTTGTTCGAGCATTCGACGCACTTCACACCTTCCAAATCCAAAAAGAAATAATACCAAGGTTTTAGACTTATCTGCACTGCACAGTGATTACGCGCCAGAAATAGACTTGGCAGATAAACTACCAAGAAAATGTGTTTTTTAATTGGAAATTAATACAATTATACAAAACACATGTATTTTTGTTATCATTTTGGGTTTTTAAATATTTTTATCAATCGGACATTCCGCACAACTCATTAAAAACAAATTAACTTATCATCACACCAAGTCGGTAGACTTATCAATGAGATTACACAAGACATACAAATATGTAAGTGCGAATGTATAAAGACTTGCTTGCTCTCGATTTTCATCTAAATTGAGAAATTTCATTTCTTAAATCCATCACAGCCTAAAAGTATGCTAGGCCGCCGGGAGAAATGCCTTTCCAATTGGCTATCTCTCTCACCTGTTGCCTTGGGAATGTGGCCTCAATTTGCAGACTCTTTTTGTTGCTGCTGCTAGCCCGCTTATCGTTCAAGAGTGCTAAGTAAAGGCAAACAAACAAACACACATACAGGCACACTATGTACATTAGGAGGCTTATCGAAGTGTGTGCAAGTTGAAAAAGTTTAAATTACAGTAACAACAATGAAAGTTAAGCAAAGCATATGATTGCTTTGTTTTTGTGCAGGTGTCAACAGATGCGGCAACAGGTTACAGTGGGACCAGGGCCTGTAAGCTGGTAAAGGAATATTCGGAAGTGGAAGGTAGAAGAGTAATTAAAAATATATTGAAATAGACGAAGTTACAACCATTTCTTTTATTTGTTGTATGAAGATCAGGATTAAGTTATTTTCACTTTCCAAAATGTGGCTTATAATTAGAATCGAGCAATAAGTGAGCTCTTAATAATATTTAAAATGAGAAAACTTAATAACAGCCAGGCCACAAAGCAGGTTTCAAATTCTTTCTAATCTTGAACTTGGTTAACCCCAAACCTATTCCAAAACTATATTTTCGGATCTCTTTAGCCAAGCTTTACATATAATCTAAAAATATATTAACTAGGTAGTTTTTTGCATCATGCACAACCTCAAAATCAACAGGCACTTAGAATTTAGTTTTGGACTAGAAATCTCGAAAGACCTTTAGAACCGCCTTCTGTTTATGGATCTTTGATTCTGAACTTTCTTAAATGATTCACAAAACAAAACTAAGAAGTCAAATATGGACTTTATAGACTACATTTGGTATAGTAATTAAATTAATTGTTCAACGCTAACGCTGGTGAGAAGAACCAAGGCTGTCTAATCCAGAGACTTAAAAAAACAGACAGACCAACAGTTTGAAATGTATTGCTTAAATGACTCTTTTATCTTCCATTATCAAACCTACTATAAATCAATAATACTGCTAATCTGTGGAAAAAATGCAAGTACAATTACTTGGATTGTTTCAATATTGGATCCATTCAAAAAGGTTCTATATAATAATTGAATAACAAAAAGTGGAGCTAGAAACTGAACTTAATATCCGTAAAAAATTGCTGAAAAAACATACGAGACTGAGTTTTATGTTGATGATTAAGAAAATATTAGTCCCAAAAACAAGAACACAAAGATACTGACTAAAGGCTCTTTTTGTTGTATTATATTTAGCCAGCTCGGAGTCAATAATCACAGGACACACACAAACCCCTAAAAAGGAGGCTGGTTAGATGCTATTTAGCTGATTCAAGAGCCACCACCCACCGTCTACAATTCGCAGGATTAACCACTTTTTTCTTTGCTACTGGACGACATTTGAGATGTTTTCTTGGGATACTTGTAAAATAGAGTTCTAGGGTTTATTCCATATGTACCCGGATTTTACAGCACAATAGCTTATATTTATTTATTTATTTATTTTATTTATTTATTTATTAATAGTCGACAAACAAAGGCTGTCAACAAATTTAAAAGCACGTTATAAAAAGGCTTATTTACTAAGGAGGCATAAAAAGAAAGCCTAACAAAATTACAAAATAAACTAATAACGACTCCGACTCGGTGGGGGATTTTTATTTCCCGGTCCGGCCAGCTATGCCCCGATTCACAGCCTGTTGTGGTCAGAGTCGATATTAGAGCTAACAAAACCATTTAACAAATATACAGGCCTGTTCAGTTTTTCACTTACATTAAATTTTCTCTATTTCGACTTGGCTACCTGTTCTGGTTTTCATAATTTGATAAAATTACTCGATTTGAATTCACATTGCTTGGAGCATGTGAAATCAGATGTAAGTTCGTAATTTTCATTAAGTGCTATTAAAATAAAGCGAGATATAATATTAAACAGCTATATTAAGCTATTGCAGAGTTTGTATTTTGATTGTTTCATCCAACTGATTAAGTTCAGCGAGTTGTTAAAAGAAAAACAATTTGGAAATGAAACAGTCAAATTGCAAGTCGAATACCAGAACAGCGAACACAAAATCGTTCGAATTTAATTTCATTTGAAGTTTAATAAATTATGTGAAGCCCGGAACAGGCCTGAAGAGATGTGAAGAGGTAAGAAAAAAAAAAAAGAATAAGAAAATGCAAATAAATAGAAACACTTTCGAACAGCTCATGAACATCGAAGTAAAGCCAAAAGGTTTCTATCCTATTTCTATTATAAAAATTCCGGAGTGCTGGATACAGAAGTTAATGTGTATTTAGCTATTGCTGAAGTTACAAAGTGAAGAGGACTTTTAAAGCATTTCATCTTTTTCTGGCGCTCTCTTTTAGTGCATTATATGCCATTTCATTTCCATGTTATGTGGAAGAGGTGGTGAGTTCAATTCCCAGTCACGGAGGTAAAGTTAAAAAAACATCAAAAATTATAAATTCGTTGTTTTCTGATTCTCAAGAAATATTTTTAATTCTTAGCCATTGTATAGGATGATTCAAGTGTAAAATATCGGCTTTTTATTGATGTAAGAAAATATTTCATTGAGTCGCTGATCATATCACTATATTTTTCTGTGTATATCTCGTAGCTGCCTTGGGAACTATCAGTTTCAAGTGTTTTGAAACTTCGGCACAAAGTTACCTTTCATTTCTCGACTTCACTAAAAATGTTTCAAGAATAATCAACTGCCCATCGTTTTCGAAAGTGTTGCGACTTCGGTCAGCAAACTAACCGGATCGAATGACTATGGCATTTAGGTATTTTAGCAGTTTTTAGTTTTTTAGTTTTAATCGAAACGTGTTCAAAATTCATATTTAGAAGTTTTCTATGCTTCTCATAATTTCATCAAGTGTGGTCAAAATCGGAATATATATTTTTGTCTAAATATGTTCACTTTATTATGCGGCCCACCAGAAATTTTGTTATATATGTATCAGGAATGCAAACCACTCGAAAATAAATACTGGTTTACATAGCTTCTGAACCGCAGGTTCGGTTCATTACATGGTTTTTAGAGCTAACTGAACCGCAGTTTCGGTTCGGTTCAGAGGTTCATAAAGGCACATTATGAAATATTATGATTTCTGTCGTAATGTAACCTTTCGCACACTTTTGAAATTCAATTTCTGAAATCCACTTAAATATCTTAGAAGAATGTTTAAAAATGATTTTGTCGGATTTGCTGGATTCGTTTATAAGCTCCTAGAGGAATGTCTTTCGAAATCATATAATGTTGTCTAGAAACGAATACGTTCCATGCAATGCACACTTACACACCATATTATACGAGAAAAAAAAGCTCTCCTGGCTAAAATCGAATTAAGGTCTTTACCTTACCTTTACCTTTAAGTATTACAGAAAACTGTACATATTGTCCACTAGAGGACGACAAATCAATTCAAGTAGAGACTCACAAAAGTTAAGACGCGCAAAAGTTAAGTATACGGAAAAGTTAACCACATTTCCGTCACCCAATGTTTCTCTAAAAAGCTAAGTTTTTTCTTATCTTTTAATCTTTTTTTTTCAAGCTAATATTTCTATTTCAGCCAGCAGTTTGACATCTTGTTATTTATTTTTCGATATTTATGTTATGCAGCTTATGTTTGGCTAAGGTAGCAAATGCGACAGTTTACGAAAAAGGGGAACCCCCATGTTGACACTCGAACTGCGTTGTATTCATAGTCTTGAAAAAGTTAAGAATTCCTAAAAGTTAAGTTCCCCAAAAACAAACTACTTAACTTTTGCGAGTCTCTACTGTATCAACTTTCAAGAAAAGAATACAGACTGATGACAGGTATAAAACGAGAAAGCTAAGCTAAGTTGTTATACCCTTGCAAGTGCTCGCTTAAATATTTTCAAAAAAATACTCGTTTTCCCATTTGCCGGCCGATCGTTCGTATGGGAGCTATATGATAAAGTCATCCGATGTGGCCCAAATTTTGTAAAATTATGTGAAACAAACAAATACAAAATTCCAGGATGCTACCATTAAGAACAAAAAAGTTTTTCTAACTAAGACTGTTTTTCAGACCTATCTTTTGTATGGCAGCTTGGTATCCGATTTTAAAAAAAACTAAAACCTAAGAACTAGTTATAAAAAAACATAGAAAACCTACGATAACAAAGTTTGAAGACGTTTCCATTGAACAAAAAAAGTATTTCATACTAAAACTATAAGAGCTATGAGATATAGTCATCCGATCCGGTCGGTTCCGACATGCAGGTCTTACAGGATTACATGTTGAACAATTTTGAGTCAAGTCATCCTCAAAGGTTATATCGATCCATACTAGCTATAAAAACTATCTTAAAAAATCGATTTAATTTGCCAAATTAATATGTATCTTTGGCTGGAGGAAAGCGATTCACGTCTTAAAACTCGTCGAGGAACTGTACCGATCCGAACCTTTTTTTTTAGTAATTTTCGGTTCGGCTCAGCATTTCTGTTCACCAGCTGGAATAAGCAGTTCGATTCAATTAAATACCGGTTCCGTTCAGAACCGGTTTGAGTCCTTGGTATATATTTTTACACTCCTTTCCAATCCTTTTTTCAAATCTGAAGAACACTTGTTTTCCTACCCAAATCGCCGGATCCACTGTGCAAAGTACAAGCCCACTGAGGCACACACACCCACAAAGAGAGGGTAAAAGAGAGAGAGAGAGAGCGAGAAAGAGGGAGAGAAATGTTTGGAAAGCTTTTTTTACAAGCGCTCTCTAGCTTTTGTTTCCCCCCACTGACAGTAATCTATCATTCTCGCTCGATCGATCGAGCAATCGTTTGGAGCGCACTTTACATTCTCCAAAAACGGTTAATGAAACAAAGTTGGCTCCAAGCTTAATGGAGTTCGGGTCCAACAGAGCGCACGGCAGTTTTATCGCGCGCTCAATATCTCTCACACACACACACACACACCAACACTCACCGCGCACTCACACTTCTATGCTCACGTGTACCGCTTAGAGCGCGCCGGGCTAACTGCGAGATACTTTTCGGCGCACTTCAGTTGCCGATAAATCGTCAAGCGGTCTCCACGCTTCACGCTGCGTCACAAACCGAATAAGGCAACGGCAACAACAACATCAACAACAGCAACAGCATTTTCGTAACGAGTCACAACACACGCATTCCATTTCCACACACAAAACTCTAAATGTAATTTTCTTCCAACAGAAAATTGAATCAAATCAAAAGTAAAAAATAAAATAAAAAATACACAGGAATCATCCAAAATGTGCCGCTGTTGTCAGAAGTAAGTAGAGTCGGTCGGACATTGTACACATTATTTCTGCTGCCGTTGCTTTTACTAACAATTTTGTATTGCGTTTGAACGTTTTTCAGCTGTTGGGAAGATTTCTACTGGAACTGCTTCGAAGAGCGTTTTTGCTATGATGAATCGATCGGTAAGTTTCAATTTTGCTAAAGTTGGACAGTTGACGGTTGGCCACCCCACTTACATGTATGACTATGTCTAGTACCTGTGCCTGTGTGTTTGTGTGTGTGTGTGTGTGTGGAAGTGTCGGTACACTGGCACCGACGTACCCAGAGCTTGAAAGTTATGCGGCACAGGTCTGAAATGTAGATCTTGCGCCTTGAGGCTACGACTCTACGTGTTTGGCATTTGCGAGAGAGCCAAAGAAGATAAAGAAACCGAAATCAAAATAATAATATATTTAATGGAATTTTATAAGACCCTTGCTGTTGTTGTTGTTTTCAATTTGTTTTTCAAATTGACATAATCCGAAATGCACACCAAAGTCAGAGTGAAGTCAGTTTGTATATTTTTGTATGTACAAATGGCTAATTTCTTAACCAATGGAGTTTTATTTTTTCTTTGGAATTATTATTTACACTCCATAATAATTGCTAGAGTAAACAAGCTGTCAAGAAGCTATGTTTATCAAGTGATATCCGAGTGGGCGAATGCATGAAATGATTTTCACAAAGCCCCAAGCTCAATCTGCGGAAGTTTCTCGAAAGGTGGCCAACTTGTTTGAGAACCGAGTAGAATTAAAGTGCAGCTTCTTATCTAAGAGCACAATAAAAGGTCAGTATTTGGGTTTGAGTTTATTTAGAGAGACGAATACAATAACATTGTCAAGTAAGAATCGTTTGGATTAGGTTAGGGTACAAACTTGTCTAATCTGTTCGTGAAATTAGCAAAAGGGAAGTCTGGGAAAGGCTGGTGCAATCGCTGTAAACGGAAATGAAACTGCATACATGTTTAAAAAAAAATAGATAGCCTAGTACCAGCGCAAATAATTGAATCAGTAGGTCAGCATAGAAGCTCTTTCAAAAAGAGAGCTTACCAAAACCACAGATACAACTGAAGGAAATTTCCAAATACTTTAGAGGGAAAAATTGAATTGAAAAGAGACATTTTAAGTGTGGAAAAAACCAAAGCTGGGCAAAACAGATGCGTTTATTTAATAACTCTACAAAAGAGTTTGTCACGAAGAGCGAGGGCAAAAATTGGGTGGGTATTGGTGCAGAGTTGGCCACTTTTGGGCCTCAGCGACCGAACACATAACCCAGTTCACACAGACTGGAGCCGAGGCTTGGTCCAATAGAGCTAACAGCCCGCTCTTTGCTTTTAGTCTTAGGCCAGCGGTCGACGGGAACAGGTCAGAGCTGGGTTGTGTCGCTTTATTGAAATAAGGCGAGTCAAAACAGCTCGGACTTACTTAAGCGATCAATGGCCAATGACTGAAACTCTTGGCACAAGACTCGGCATGCGTTCGGCTCATGTCGGTGTAAATAGTGAAATGTGCTCGTCTGCTGCGGGCCAGGCGTGACCAACACTGCTCTACAACAACAACAAAATAATCAATGAATTAAATAGAATTTTATATTTGAGGATTTTTCAAGAACTATTTGATAGAAGATATAAAATCTTCATTAATTGAATTCCTTTCTGTTCCATTACTCTTAGCCATAAATGTAAAGAAAAATTCCAGCAAACGTCTTAAAGCTAATTCGAATTGTTGGTGGTTTTAGTGACCTTTTCTATAATTTAATTAAACCCACAATTTTGTTAATTCGAAACTACAGCATCAGAAGATTCTCTGGTATAGTATAGCACACCTGGTAGCCGGTAAAATGCATTTTCTCGTGTTTTCTGGAAGGAAAACTTTTACCAGATAACCCCCCATCAAAAAAAATAATTAAAACAAGAAAGAAGGTCGGTCAAGCCCGACTATAACATACTCTGTACCAAGAAATTTTGTCTTTTGATCATAACTCGAAAACCGTTCATCCGATCTTCTTCATTCCTTTGGCGGATCGATAAGTTATTCTAATAACTAAATATGTCCAGAAGGAACAAGCCATCTATCTTCAAAACTGTGGGAGATATGACGTTTTTTCTAAATTGCGGTGGCGGGAGGGGGCGTGGCCAAAATTGAAAATAAACTTGATCTGCCTGCAGACATAAGAAGCATATGTCCCATACATGTCAAACCTCTATCTCTTACCATCTCTGAGATCTGTGCGTTCATACGGACAGACAGACAGACGGACAGACGGACGGACGGACAGACGGACAGACGGACATGGCTGTATCGACTCGGCTGTTGATGCTGATCAAGAATATATATACTTTATGGGGTCGGAGATGCTTACTTCTGGATGTTACATACTTTTGCACAAACTTATAATACTCTATGTACCTACGGTACAGAGTATAAAAATTGTTAGAGTTCTGTATGCTCTACTATTTTATCCTTGCTTTAAAAGATGCAAGGAGGAAAAGACCATTTAAAAAGAATTGTACCACAGAACTATCATACTTTTCTTGACTTTATAATTCTCAAACTTTGGCCAATAATTTTCAAATAGTATCAAATGATAATGATTCAGTAAACAATTTAAAAGTCCATATCAAAGTCTCCTGATCCTGTGATCATTTTGTTCAAAACAGGCTCAATATGGTTTCTTCGAAACAGACAAGAGAGAGAGAGAGAGAGAGAGAGAGAGAGAGAGAGAGAGAAGAGAGAAGATAAAAAACATACAAAGTTGAGTTTACTTTTTGCTCTGGATTATGCATTCCAAAAACAAATGTGCTCCGCGAGCATGGGGCCTTGATTTAAGGCCTTATAAACTAGTCTGTTAGATTTGGTTAGAACAAGTGAAGTTTTATAACTTAAGAGTTACATTGTCTCAGCTCACAGCTAAAGGTTAACTGAGGTTATTTACAAGGCGTTTTCCCTTGAAAACTTTTCTTAAGAACGCATATATTTTATTACAAATAGACTCTTCTGCATTTATCAACTCAAATATATTGTGAACAATTGCTACAAAAGTGCTTGAAATAAGCACAATTCAACGCCACTCAAGCACCTCAAAGAAATGTATAAGTAGCCATCTATACTTCCAGCCACAAAAGTGTGCGATGGTGCAATGCATCCAATTTCCAATCGATATTGTTATTTGGTTGCAAAACAATCGAAATAACGTTCTCTCTGCGTTCGTAGTCCAGAGATCAAAGACCCCTGAAGTTCTAGAGATTGCTCGAATCAGTTGGAAAGTCTAACGTTCGATACTTAGAACAGTTCCTTGATCTATCAAACCTAAGGTTTTGCTTCGAAACTGGGTTTATGGAGTCTAAGAACGCTAAGAAATTTTTTAGTGAAAATTTAACACATTTTTCATGGGAGGAGAGTATTCTGCTTAGAAAGCTATTGGTAACATAAATCAATTCCCGAATGGAACTCATTTATTATAGATACTCATTCATAAGGCCTCATTCAGGGCTAAAAGAAGATCCTAGACTTTGAATAGTTAAGCTAGCCTTCTATTTTACAGTTTGATTTAAACTTTATTTCCATTCTGAGTTCATAAAATACTAAGTATCTGGTAGATTTTGATTCGATAATGCTCCGATTCAGCAATATAAAATTCTTTTTAATCCAGCCAAAAATTGTGAAATAACTTACTATTTTTCCAAGCAGAGGGGGTATGTTTTGGGCCGAGGTTTAAAAGGTTAAGAAGGTAGAAGGTTTGGAATATTTCGATTATTGGAAGCACCTTAAAAGTAACCATATCTAGATGTCGCTCACAGAATTACCTTACAAGATAAAGCATTCTGAAAGCTGAAACAAACATACACAGAAAACAAATGGCGAGATAAAACCGAGCTCAAAAAATTGATTTTATCTCGACCTTCGGATTGAAACTTCAAGCAAAAGTCGTACTGGATCCGAGATATCTGAGATCAAGTCAATCCTATTCGTACTTGCAATGAAAAAATCTGGGACTGACCGACTTCTGACATCGTTTGGGATTGATTTAATCCCGGATGGCTTGATTTTTGATTTCTGTGTACATTCGAAAAATATCAACCAAAAATATTCGCAAAATATGCAATAAATCGGCTCAGAAAATATTCGATAATTCAATATTCGATATATCGATGTTCGATAATTCGATCTTTAAAGAAAACTTTGAACGTTTCGATATATCGATATTATTTCTAACGATTGGATTGGAGTGGGGAAGTTCAAAGTTTCCTTTAAAAATCGAATCGCCAGGGAATCATTTCCATGAGCTTTTCCACTTATCGAATGACTTCCCCACTCCAATCCAATCGTTATTCGAGGTCTTGAATATGATTCCCAGGCGATTCCGACAGCATTTTTTCTTTCTTTTTCTGCAAGACTCAAATGAAGCAAGTATAGCGATCGTCTCTAATTCTTGGGAATATGGGTGGAGCGGCAGCACATCCAGCGTCTGTAAATGATATAGATCCCAATTCAAACCAACTTTAACCCAGTTGAGATTGAAATATACTTGAAAACGAAACGATTTCAACTCAAATCAAATTCTAGAACGCAAATAGTTAATTAGTATTTGCTACTTACTATAATTACTCGACTTGAGTAGCTGTATAAGCAACTGGAATCCTCCAATTTATGAGCCAGCTAATTGCCTTCATATTTATACGCCATCATTAATTATCATAAGTGGCGTCTTAATTAAATCATAAATAAATCAATTTCAATTTTTGCCGCTTAACTTGCAGCCAACTACAACCCCGAGGATGATGCCGATTATATGGCTGCACAAAAGAATGGCAGTATCATTGGACGCTTTCAACCCACTGTGATGGATAATAACAATTTGTTAACCGTGCCACAGCCCATTTGCGATCAGCCGGTGCGACGAGGCAATTCGAGCCTAGCACTGAGTCCGATGAGGTACTAATTGCGGGACCAAACACACCCAAAGTCCATTGGGCTTGTCCGTTCCACGTTCGCACATCTTTTGAGCTTGTCTTGTGACCACAATTGGGCGGCGATTAATTTGTTTGTGCTTTGCTTGTGTTTACCATGTTTTCAATTCGCAGTGCCAAAATCCACGAGGAGGACTATCGCCGTGAGACGCAGACAAATGTGACCATGCTGGGACCGGAGATAGTGGCGGTGTTTGCCAACTCACAGATCTTCCAGGACCATGGGCCCACGAAATTGAATCGGATTAGCACAAAGACCTATCTGGCTGGCATACATTCACCCAACAAGGAAATGCCCACCACTCCGCGCCTCAGCGATCAGGATCGCCTGATCCGGCGCCTGGAAGGTAATGATAGTAACGGCGGCGGCGGCAGCCATGCGCACACCCCGCTCTTGGGTGGACGAACTAGTGGTAAAAGCACACGCAGCAGCAGTATTGTCTCCAGCGGTGTGCCCAAGGTTAAGTTCTATTTGAGTTGAGAGCTGGAGGGGAGTTTGGAAAATTGCAGTATTTGTGCCAAAGATATGATGAGTAGATAACAACGAAGAACCTTTCGCCGCAAAATGTGACTTAATATTATTAATTAATTAATTAGAGCGTAAGTGTTGATATTTTCTACCTGTTTGATAAGCAGCAGCAGCAGCAAAAGACCCAGCCAAGTTGAGTGAAATCGACTTGTATAGTATTACCCGTACTTAGCCTAACGCTTAAGCCTTAAGTATGCATGTATGTACCTCCGTTTCGATATGGACTTTGCTTTTAGACCTTGTAATTTGTGTAATCATTAGACCTAGTTAAGGCTTATACCAACTTATATATATAATTTGATAATTTATAATGAGAGTAAAACAAACAAATCAAGCAAAACAAAACAAAACGAAAAGCAGAAAACTCAACGAAAGTTTAGGTGTGGGGGGGGGGCGGTTCTTACTCATGTTCTCACCGTTTGAGCACTCTCTATTACGATACGTTGCTTTGTTTGCCATAAAAACTTGGCATTAGTCAACAGATTTTTTTCGACTAATTGCTTGAGATCATTAAACAAATATTGGTCACTGGAATTGGTTGCCTAATCACCTTTAATGTGGGAAAATGTACTTAAAGTTTGCGGTGATTTAACCCACTGGCTGTGAATTGAAGGTGTTTTTATTTTTTGCGAGCTGATATTGAGCTTGAAGTTTCTCATATTGACGGGGCCTTGTTACTAGATCTTAAAGCTGAATGTAGATATGTTCTTAATAACGATTCAAACTGTCACTGGAGTATTTTAAACCGAACCGAAACAAACTGTAGCTGAACCTCTAGTTCCAGCTGATAAGCCGAACCGATCCCTTCCAAAAATGCTGAACCAAACCTACAACCGGAAATGAAATGTATTAATTCACTGACTAATATTAAGGTACAAATTTTGATAGTTTTATTCAATTCCCTAACTAAGACCTTATCGATGACGGATTATTGTAGCTGCCAACTTTTTATAAACAATTGATCCCATACATCTTCTGCAACGGTCCACCGACCTCTTAATATGCCTTTCAACAATTAACATTCCTTATTTTAAAGTTGCTAGTGTATTTCTGAACATATCCCATTTTCTTCTTGTTATTTTGTAGTGCTACTTCACCTCAATCCAACCATGGCCAGGAGTAGGGCTCAAATGCTTGAAAATCGACTCAGTTCAAAAGTCACACATTCATTTTTAATATCATAATATTTCAAATATTCGTGGGAAAGATACTTTGACATTTTAAAAAGCTGATTGATACGAAAAATATTTCAGGGATTAGCTATACCAAAAAGTATTGGTTCAAACCAATGCATCCCTATCAGCAAGATCGAATGCTTTGTACTCAGGCCTGTTTCCGTTTTCGACTTCGTCAAAGTAATGCCAAATAGAAATTGGAAACTCTTCCCTTTCTAAAAACCCATTGTTCGTTCTTTTTCTATATCTTCTTATTTCCATTTATCTTAATTTGACTGTCTTAGTGATTGAAATCGTACACCGAATTTGCTAGTCCTTTTCTTGGATTGTAGATCGCAGACCAATTCCGATCGTTCGAATTCGGAAACTAGAATAGGCCGAAATATTTTCGAACCCAAAAGACCCTCTTATGTTACTCTTATGTTAGATTAAATAGTATCGAAAATCTAGATGTATGTTTTAAAAAAAAAAATCATTTTTCCAATTACGGACTTGCCAAAACTTCAAAAGTCTGAGTATATAACTTCCTAAGCAGATACAAGGGTAAGTCGCAACGAAAAACTCAAGAACGAGTTGAGAAAGGGAGAAATTAGGGGCGATCCAAGTACATAAATAAGTTTTACAATGTTTTGCGGATTGCCTTGCATTCGAATGTTCGAAAATAATCCTTTTTGTGCTGATTTAACGGAATATCGAGAGTTTAAGAGTAAATAAATAATAGTAATAATAAAATGAGAGTGAACCTAAGCCGGAAACGCGCTTTAGTTGGCCAACAAAGCTTAACTTTATAAACTCGGTGAACCACTAAACCGAACCAGTTCTTGTTTTCGATCGGCTTGCATCCCTGATTATAGACCACGTTTGTAGAAATTAAAACTTATCCTGAGAAACTTATCAATGATGAATGAATGAATACAAAAAAAGAAACATATTACAGATAATAAAATTTAGTTTCAAAAAGAATTTGCAGTTAAAATGATTCAGAAGTACAAGCTCGAAATTGATATTTATAATTTATCATTTACGAGTTTATCAGGTTTAGTAAATACCCTCACTGTTTGTCTTTATAATGTATTTTGGAACCTTTTATAATGATTACATTGAATTTGTTCAGAATCCTTTTGTCAATATGAGCGCAGCATTATTCATTCCGCTATTATATTAAGCAAAGTTTTAGCACAGGTCAATGTCGTATTTAATTCTGTGGGGAATTTTGCTTATCCTTAGAAGCTGCACTTTTCTTTAAAAGATTGCCTGCACTCCAAATATGATATTTTAACACTGAACTAATTCCCTGGCAGCAGATTTAATCCAACAATTTGTTGCTTTTACTTTACCTCTAAATTGGATTACTTTTAAAATAACTTATCTTAGGGAAATCATCTTCTATTAGTTAATTGTGGAAACTCTATGTCAACCACCAATCTTGGAACCTCTTTCATTGTTAGAATGGTAGCTCTCATAAATCGAAGTCTCCAAAATGTAATGAGTGATCAGCACCTTTTAAAGCTTACGCATGCTGTTTAAGCCTTACAAAGAGCTAAGGGTAATCATGGTTTTACAAAACCTTATGGGTAAGGATAAAGCATCCAGGAAATCGTCAACTCGAGCCTGGTCACACTTAAAGTTGGATATTCCGGAAAGAAAATTGGCGACCACCCTATTCCCATGCAGTTTATTTACAGAAAGTCAACAAATTTATTTGGATAACAATAATATAGGGCTCAAAGCCCCACAACCCCACATAAACAGAAAAAAACTCACTGCAAGCAACCCTCAGTTTATCAAAGTTCCCTTCAGGCTTTTTTATTCTTAATACTATATAACTAACTGATTAGATGGGGGTGTCCCAGAAAATTCTAGAGACTTAAGCATAGTACTCAGATAAGCTAAATGGATTTAGTTAGGTGTCAACTCCATATTAAAAAAAAGGGTAGCTAAAGGGTAGCTTAAATGCCAACTGGTCTCTTAGCTGGGAAAGTTCTCAGTGCTTTCGCTTAAACCCAGCTAAAAACTCGTGTCGCCGCAACCTTGACTAGCTAAACAGCTAATTGAGTTTAACTGGGTAGAAGCAGAAAAAATAGTTTACGATTTTTCTGCAACCGATTCCAACTATAACCGTTATAAGTCTGCCATTTATGTTCCGATCTTTATGAAAATATCAGAGATTTAACTGGTCGGTAGGTCAGAGGGGTCGGTTGTTAAGGCTGATCAATAATATTTTATGAAATCGGAGTTGCATTTTTTTGCCTTTTACATAAATCTTAAAGACTTTTAAAGGCTATACAAAACTACCAGTATCATAGACACTGACGTTGTGAACCCAAAAGAAAACTCTAAACTATTTTCGAAATACTTAAACTTCAAAAAACTTCACATAACATGAAATACCTACAGGGTTTGATAATAAGGCTTTCCAATTATATTTCGTATGTATAATTAGACCTTCATATCTTCAATTTATTTCTTTCCCATCAATGCTGCTCTCGATCTGGCATCCATTGGATAATCAATTAATCTCACTTAGCAGTCTCCTAATTTATAATAAATTTGTTTAATGGGATATGCCACCTCATTCAAGTGTGTTGTGTGTGTACACTTCGCCGGTATTCCTAAACTTGATTGATTCATAAACCAATAACATCCCCCCTAATAAAGTGATACCAAAACTTTTCCATTGCGGTTTAAATACAATTTTTTTTTTGAGTTTCTACCTTTACGATAATGAGGAAACAAATATAAGAGCAGAAATTAACAACAAATTTTTGCGCATGACGCAAAGGTGATTTTATGTACATACAACCGGTTCCCGTCACACCTGGAGGGCTGAAAACATTTGGCGCTTCTTTCGCTCTTTCCGTCTGCGTCACAGGCAAACCTTATCGCGACAGATAAACCCCCGGCGGGATCCGACCAGAAACGGTTACCGAAATTATTGCTCTGGAAACAATTTATCATAATTTTTGCAGTTAATGAGCAAATTAGACAATAAATATGCCAGCCCACCAATGTGATCGAGGGGGAGGGGCACTACTAATCTTTATCGAAAGGGCCTCTAAAAATGTTAACAACAAATAAACAGTGAACTCATATTTCTTTTTTGGGTGCTACCCCATATAAAAATTGCAGTAGATAATGCTGACAAGTCTCACCGTAATCAGTTTTGTTCCTTAACAAACTTGTTGGCTGGTTGGTGGGTTGGCACTTAAATCAGTTTTTCTTTACTGTTTCGCTAGCTGATAAAGAAAATGGGGGAAAAAGAAACCATATTTGTGCCCGATAAGGCTAACAAGAATTCACTTGTTGCTGAAGTTTGTCAATCCTTTGTCAGCAGCTCCGCCAAAATGAAGCATTTTCTTAAATAAAACTAAACAAAAGACATTCAATTTCAAAAGGCACTACACAAAATGGATCTGCTTTCGGTTTACTGTTTTTGTTTTTTGTCTCGGAGATAAAGAGGCAACTGCTTACCTGTATTTTTGTTGTATTTTGAATACTATTCTACCTTCACGACATTTACTTATTCATCACGTTTTGTGCCTGTGGTGAATGACTCGAATCGTACACTGAGCACAAAACTTTTTATTATCTCTTATGTCGATTCGATTGAGTAATTCCCCGTCACATTAACTCTGGGAACAATACGATCAACGTTTACAATGCTAATGAAGATTGCTGTGTCTGGCTGTAGGGCGGGAGTCCCATGACGTTATTGGCCATTGGTTTGACGAAATCCATCCAGAGTCTTTATCAGACGTGCCCACAAAAACCCACAGCCGGGAATCGACTCATTTTAATTTCGGTCGTAAACTTTGACGTTTCGTTGCTTACGTGTGAGTTTATTTGAATGCGGTCATAGTCACACGTAAGGGGCACGAAATGTTGGATGAACTTCCGTTCTTCTGGAATGTAAGTGTTTATGTTTCAGGGGTTAGAAGCTCAAAAGGTTCTGTACAAATGGTCACTTATGATCACAAGCGAACTCTAGAAGTATCAACTGCCTTGAGGTTCAAACTGTCGAGACCACAAAGCTACACTCAAAAGTAAATTGCAAAAACCAATTTGTTTGGATTCCTTGAACAGGACCTTAAGCCGATCCTCTTAACAAAAACACCTTCCAAACTTGAACCGAGACCAGTCTCTCTCTATTTGGAATGGATTGTATTTCTATATCTATTTAAAATTTATTGGATTTACTTAGAAATCAAAAGCCTGCTTATAGAAGAAGTGTAAGTGATTCTAAAATCTCGAATCTATTTTTGAAAATACCGAAAACCGGAATTCTCACTCTTATGTAATTGTAAACCAAACCATGAACCACACTTTCAACCTTTATGAAAGCTGAGCCTGAACCTGCCCCGAGCCTAAAATTTCGGTTTGGACTAACAAAAATTATAGACTTGAAACAATTTTACGATTGATTCCTACAATAGTTAGGAAAGTTTAATAGAACATCTAGAAATCCGTTAAAAAATAACTTATAAAATCTCCACCGATAATAGTATCTGAGTTTTAAGATTCTCTACTCTCAGAAAGCGGAACGGAGCAGAGCTAGTTGAGCTTACCAATTTCACATACAGCATCCACCGCTCCGCTAAGCTTTTGGGGTGTGCTTTCCATTTCACAAGGCTGATATGCTACGCTCCGCTTATTTGTCTGTGTGCGGCAAGCCTCAGGCTAATAAAATGATTCACAAAACAACACTTTAACAATTCATTGATAATATTATTCGTTTATAAACAAGAATATTTTACTCAAAAAAATATATATATTTTGAATATTCCCTTGTGTTCTACAAAACTCATCCCTTGTTTCGTATTCAGGGTCGATTTCTTATCTTCTACACATCTAAAGATAAGAAATGGAATGGAATGGAAAGTTTATATGAGAAACCGGACCTAAAGTCTCATCATCATCATATATCAATCATATAACATTTTTTATTTTGCTTATTAATGCTGAGTTAAGCATGGGCGAAGCCAAAGTTCAACCCAAAACCTGTGTCCAAAAACCTCGAGCCTCGAATATCCGCACCTTAACCATTGGTAAATTTTGGTATGAACGCGCAAAGCGGAGATCCAACAAAATTTGTTAGGTTCCTAAAGTTACATAAAAAGAAAATGATCACATTTTACAGGCATGTTTTATTGCACTTTCGACTAGCTTTTCCGAACAATTATGCTAGACATACTATTTTGAAGACATGCGCTCAAAATTCCAACATTACCCATTACATTTGGGCACCTCCATAAGTATATATATAATGGCTGTTGATTGGGACTCTGACTGCCATCCCATTCTAATTTGAAATGGGAGGAAATCGAGGAAATCCCGTTCCTCGCGCCAAACTTAGCGCAAATTGAAGGAATGTGAAAAATTTCATGAACTCGAAGTTCCCGCAGGTGCTAAAATATTTGCGGGTCACTTACTTTACTTAATAGTGGATTTGCTTTATAAATAAATTGTACACTTGTTGGTCATATTTAAAAAAGTTTGAAGTTCTGTAGCTCTGCTAAGAAACCTACAAGACATGTGTAGACTATTAAGTATGCGTATGAGTGGGAAAATTTTGTGCATTGCATTAAAAAATGAGTTATCTTACGGGTGTAAAATAGTTTTGGCAATCTAAGATAAATTAAAAAACTCTAGTTTGACTACTTTTAAATTTAAATTGTCTTTGTAAGACTTTATTTTATTCTGATACCTGTGCAGCGTTCAATCCTTCTGCTGACATATCGAACACGGGTTAAGGCATTCGACTGAAAGGAATGAGGACCATTCAATTTGGGACTTTCATTGTACACTTCTGATACCTCACGTGTGATTCGGAACAAGAGGCACTGTCAAAAATGCTCAGTAAGGTTTGCCATTTCATTGTGAATAGACTAGCAAACTAACAACTTTTGAAAATCATTGGATTTGTATTATTATTAGAATTGCTGCTCTGTGAGATATGTGTTTGGGAATCTACTTTCATTTAGTGTGCGACATAATTAGACATCGAATTTTGCATAGCAAAGTAAATATGCACAACACTAAATGTTGTGCTGAGTCCAAAAAATCTGCGTTCAATTCCAAGATGACTTAAATTATCATTCAATGAGTTGAAACGTCAGCAAAAGACAAAATGCAGTGAAAAGATTTGTTAAATACAGATTTGCCCTAGTCTACTAGGATTAAAATCAGTTAAAAAATATGCAAAATCCGCTGTCTGATCATAATCAATCTACCGTACAGGCTACCGAAGCAATTTTTAACAAAAATTGCATCAGTTTAACTTTGTTGGACATTAATCCACCTTCCCGCGTGTGGAGAGTGCGTTGTCAAGAGAACATTGCCGGTTTCAATGATGACTGAGCAAGAGCAGCAAGAGACAGCTCAAAAGCTGCCAATGCAGCCAGAGTGCACTGTTCTGGTACACTATATGGTCCGGCGGCATGATGGGACTACTTTTCCAAAAGTAGCAAAAAGTAGCAAAGTACCGAGCAACGACTACCTACTTTTGTTTGCCCTAAATGAAAGAATGGGACTTAGTTGACATGTGGTTTCAACAAGACTGTGCCACATGCTAGACGGCAAGCAAAAGCTTGGACCTATTAAGAAGCGAGTTTGGTGAGCAATTAAACTCACATTTTGGATCCGTCCTTTGAGCGCAAAGATCAAGTGATTTGAACCCACTAGACTATTTTTAATGGGGGCTACTTGAAGACTCTTGAAGTTGGCCAAAATAAAAGCTTACGGCTTAGGGACGGTCATCATTAACATGAAATCTCTGTAAATGGCAGGCATCGATGTAGCGCTCAAAATAATTCTTTAATTTCCTTTTAAGGAATCAACTAATTAATAAGTTTATTGAGTATTGAAAACGCAGCCTTAAGACCTCGACGAAAAGCAACAGATGTAATTCTGGGCACATACCTTTAGAATATTCATGCTAGAGTGTTCCACCCTATTTTATATGTATTGACAACGTGTATCTGTATTATTTACTTTCATTTTAAGTTAATTCTAAGTAGAGTGTGAAACTCCACCACCTCCTCCTACTCAACTTCAGAGAACTTTCCCTTGATTTTGCTGCGAGGTCAAACCTAATAGCCGTCGGGGCGTTGTCTCATATCAGTCTGTGAACTCTATTCTTATCTTATTTGCGAAACGTTATATTCATGCAATCTGTTAAGCGTTTTTTACAGCGAATACAGGTGATAATGAGGCGATATGCTACCCAACGGAATTGCTCTAATTGCGGTTCGATGCCACCGAATACTCACATATTGTTTTTTCTCGTGTCTCTCTCTCTCAGCTGGCCTACAGGGTGATGCCACGGATTCTAGGAAACCGGAGACAACTCCAGAGAAACGCATCACCTTCACACTGGCTCCATCATCCTCCTCGTCAGAGTCTTCGCCGGAGGGTAGTCAAACATTGACACCGAAAAAATTCGAGGCCATTGCCGAGGAGGATAAGGAGGAGGAGGCACTCGACGGGGTGATTCTACGTCCGCGTCTCATTGATAGACATCCACATTTGATGGCCTCTTCGGGTGCGACCACGCCCAGACGTATTCTACGCTCGGCCAAGAGTGTGCCCCACATGCATGTCCGATCGGCGGCCAGTGAAACGGACATCTTCTCCATCACCGGCACCACCGGCAGCCAGATAAGCATGACCCCTGAAGTTCCATCCATATCGTTTAGTAATTTGCCCAAGAACTACGAGGACACACCAACCATAGAGAAGTATCGTGTATCCCAGAGTCTGTACTCCATTCAGACCGCAAACGCGGCCAGAGCCACCCAAGATGATTACTCCATGCCACGATATTTCCGCCGTTCGGCCATGCTGTTGACACAAAGTTCGGAAATGTTGCCGGGTTCCACATCATTGGCGTCCATATCAAACACATCGGCAGCCTCAACATCGGCCAATTCATCCAAGGACGATATGCGTCGACCCGAAAAGGAGAAGAGCAAACGTTTGCAAATGTTGCGTGGCAATTTGCCGCCACTGCTGATCCATTCAGTGTCCTTCAAGCGGAATCGGGATGAGAGCAAGCAGTTGGATTAGAATTTTATTTATATTGGAACACGATGTAGAGTTAGTTTGATTATCTTTAGTTCAATGGGTATTTTGTCTTAAAGGATAAATGTATACGCTAATACTTACCATATTTTGATATACTCCCTCCTCAGTATTCACTTGTACTTCATTATTATACCTACCGACTACTTAACTACTTATTTACTTGATATTATTTCCCTGTTTATGTCACAAATTTGTTTTGTTTGTGCCTTTTTTTTAAATAAAGTTGACTTTTACCATAAATTTTATATCAGTATAACAACAAATGTTTTGGTTTTTATTATCCCGACGCCGATTTCATTCAAACAAGAAAAAAAATCCATTATCTTTGTACTTGAATTAAGTACAAACGATGTCAACAGTACGGTAAGTACGGAAATACTTGATTTAAGTACAGCAATTTAAATCAAGTACTATTTTTTCAATTCCGAAATACTTGACTTTAGACTGTTTAAGGATATATTAAGTATATTTTAAATTATTTTAGAATCTTTTTGATCAGATAAAGACCAAGTTAGAGCTGAGAAATAGTCCATCACTTCACAGGAAAAGTGTTAGATCCAGTTTGTAATTTTTTAGAACATTCCTCGCTTAAAAATAATTCGTACACTTTGTGAAGCTTGCATTATAAGTCTGTTTTGTACTCAATCTAACGTACTTTGTACTTGAACTAAGAACTCGTTCGTCATAATTTTTTTCATCTTAATGTGAGTACAAAATGTTCTGATCCCAAAACAGTTGTTCTCATTTTAATAATACTACCAGACATATTTTTATTTTGGAATGCTTCGTACTCAATTTAAGTACACGCAAGAACGAATCATACTTGAAATTTTAAGCACAAATCGGATTAAATTATATTCTTCTTCAAGATCCTGTTGGGTTAGCTCGGACTAGGGTTGTTTCTAAAGCTTACACAAAAACTGAAAAGATATCAAAGAACGTCTACAGTACAAGACAACTAATGACCAGTGCAAGTGGTCGTTCTTTCTGATCTTTCCAATAGGATAACTTATGGATATCATTGTTTTTTTTTAAGCTATGTTTTCAAAGTGAAGTGTTTTTCAATAAGACGTTTCACTAAGCCTCGTGAGAACCACAAAATTAGAAACACTTTCAAATATGAAAGCAACTCAAAGTTATTTTAAGTAGTAGTAGTAGTTTTTATTTTTGTGACGAAAATAAATTAAAGTTTATATGAACAATGGTAGGGTGTACAAAATAAAAATAAGAACTAACTTATTGCACAATAAGTTATGGCGACTTGGTTTAAAAAACCGTCTGTCGCGCACCTCCTCGCACCCTCCACACGAAGCCTAATACACCTGGCTGCCCGGGTCGTCCCCAGATACCAGATCGTTCAGCCATGCGTTTTGAATTTCATATATCAGATATCAAGAATTTACAGTATAAAACTAATTTCATTTTTAAAAAAATCCATTTAAGATTCTATTTCTATAAGCTAAGGCTCTAATTACATAACTCTGTAGCTTATTCCAGTCCGCGCCGTTGAGGATGTCAACTATTTCGTGCGGTCGTAGGGTACATTTTCCAAAAATTGAAAGTCGCAGTTGTCGTAGAATGGGGCAAGTTCCCATGAAATGAATGACATTTTCAAGCTCACTCAAGTTGCACAGAGGGCAGTTTGTTTCACTGCTTGTAATATTTGGTATAAAATTCAATTTCAATATTTCACCTCTGGCCATAAAAATGATTCGTATTCCTTCAATGGAAACCTCATCAGAGAAATAGTTATTCTCACCCAGATCGTAATGGAGCTGCCTATAGATCAGTCGCTCTGAGCTTCTCTGGGATTCTTCAACAAATTGGATCCTGCCTGCTGCCTGCATTTTAATGGTGATTTTTCTAGCCCAAGTTTTCCAAGACGCGGTATCTTCCAAATTCAGTCGTACTTCGTGCTCCGCGGCTAAACTGTCCCACTCTCTGAAGCATTGCAGACAATCTTTTAATAAATATTCTGCTAGGATCCTAGGTACCCTTCTTTCTTCCATATTTTTGACTTTTTGCATGTAGTCGAAATGCAGATTAACTGTAAATATAGAGATGCAGAGGCGATAGTCCCGTCTCCAGATAAGTTATTTTAATTATGTATTTAGTACTGTGATCAAATATTGTTTTCTTTTTGTGTTTTTCACAGTTCAGAACTTAAAGACTAACAGATTTCGCTTCTAGAAAATATCAAATGAGAGATTGATTCTTTATATATTATACATCGATGTATAAACAGTTTGGTTGTTGCTTGTCGTTTATAAATATGGGTTTGACAACGATTTTAACACTATGGTTGGTTGGTCAGACTCCTTTTAATTGTCGCTCTCGGTTTCTAGTGCACCCAGTCATTCCGCATTTGCACTTGTCTTTATTCTCTAAACTATAGCTGTTCTATTGGAGTGCTTATAACTTACAGCAAAGACTGGCGACAGAGCGCTTATCCTGCTGAGTGCTCGGCCCCTTATTACTCCGTCTAAAAAGGGCACGCGCATCGCGACGGTCTTGTTATGCTAAGAAAAATATTGGCACAAATCTACCGAACGTTTTTATTAAAAACCAACAATACCCTTCTCCAATAACCTTTAATTTGACCAAATGTTGATCATTTAAGCGAAGTAGTTACAGGAGTTACATCAAAGGAATGTCTCCTTATTTTGTCCACATACTTTCACTTTGCGAACTCCTAGTGTTTTGGTAATGCATTATTAATTGGCCCAGCAACCGAAATCGCAGGGCACTACAAAAAATTCAGTTTAGACTCATTAGAGTGCCCCTCTCCACGGAAATCTTTAGTAAAAGGCGAAAGATTTATTCGACAACTGAAGAGAAGCCAGAGTGATTCAACACCACCAACTCCAGGCCATTCCATGCAGGCAATGCTTTAATCAGTTGGGAATTGTATATCCTCAATATGTACAAACACACAATAGTTCGTTATGACACCCTCAGTCAATGTGTAGAACAAGGTTACCCTAAAGTAGGCAATAAAATGTTTGGTAAGACAGAAAATTTGTAATTTTGCAATTCCCAACTGATTCTAGCACTTTACTCATGGAGTGGCAGTTAGTTAGCTGTGGGTAGTTATCGCTTCTCGGCCTTATGGCTAGATCAAAGTGTAGTATCTGTTCTTATCAGCTTAACATCTGATC
>JAWNNO010004385.1:0-12723 GCA_035044985.1 Lordiphosa fenestrarum
ATGAATTAAATGGTTTTGTTAGCTCTAATATCGTTTCTGACCACAACAGGCTGTGAATCGGGGTATAGCTGACCGGACCGGCAAATAAAAGTCCCCCACCGAGTCGGAGTCGCTATTAGTTTATTTTGTAATTTTGTTAGGCTTTCTTTTTTATGCCTCCTTAGTAAATAAGCCTTTTTATAACGTGTTTACAAATTTGTTGACAGCCTTTGTTTGTCGACTATTAATAAATAAATAAAAAAATAAATAAATTTGCAAATTGACTTCCAAAATAGCTTTTTCAAGTCCCGTCGCAACAACTATTTTGGGCGCAGTGAGCTTGCGCTTTACGGAAGCCTTAATGGCTTCTGATATGGACAGCTATTATCGGAGTCATCTTCAGAGGTATGGGTCTTCATTATGAATGGGGTCTAGAATTTCGCGAAATCCATCGCTTTCTAAAAGATCTAATTAGCTAAAAATCTAATAAGCTTTCCAAAAAGGAGTTGTTTGTTAAAATTGATTGAAATTTGGTGGAATAATGGGTAAAGGTGAAAGTTTAATCTAATCGTGGCAATTGCTGGGCAGCTGCAAATGAGGTGTTCTAGAGATTCTGCGACTCCAGGTTCTATGTATTTCCTGCAGGTGTCCTCTGTCGTTGTGCCTAGCAGTAACGCATGAGCGGATGCTTCTTTGGAGCTGCAGCAGAGCTGCGTGAGTTTTATGTCTCTTGTCTTGCACATAATATTAGATATTCTGCATCCGGTTGTGTTCTCCCACCTCACCTCTGCTTCTTTCTCTGCTTTCTCCTCTATCTTGCTGTTTAGCGTCTGTATGGAGACAGGTATGTTTACTGTTTCTTCATGGCCTAGTACGACTCCGGCTTTTGCAGACTGTCTGCCATCTTGTTTCCATCGATGCCCTGGTGGCTTGGAATCCAATAGATTTGCACCTTTCTGGAGATGCTATGGGAATCTAGTGCTTCCCTGCTCGCCAGGACATTTCTGAAGTTGATGGAGTGTCTCTGCATTGCCTTGATTGCCCCTTGGCTGTCCACGTAGATGCATTTCAGTATTAGTCTTCACAAAATTTCTGAATATTTTATTTTGACGCAAAAGATTGGTTTATTTAAAAAATTTGTTTACCAACTATCATTAAGATTGAATAAAAAATGTCAGGCAAGGTTTTGTAAACATACCCAATATGGTTTTTTCAAAAATATAAAAAGGGCCATTTTTAAATATTGGAATCACTTTAGCATTGTTTTGACATCGGCGCTTATTGCGAAACTAATGTCGGAAAACACTTTTAAAATCAGTCATTTAAATCGCAAATACGTTTGAAAAAATACTCCTGACAAATTTTGCTACGATTACGGGGTCTACATTTTTGCGCAGCTGAGTAATATTTCTAAAACTTTGCAGGTGTTTTTAAGCTTGCCTTCTGGCAGTCTCAATGATGAGCAAACTACTGCTCGGGGGACCTTTCGGTCAATTTAAATTAATAAGCCAAGGCGATGTGACTAATTACAACTTAATTCAATTTAATTTTATTTTAGCATGTGAAAATTATATTAATTGATATAATTATTTCAATCAGAAAAATACAAAAAAAGCACAACGATTATAAGTATGCTCGCGACCAGCATGCAAATTTAAGAGTAAGCGCGTTGGAGTGAGCTTTTGAATTCGCTGTATGTGTTTATCTCCTTAAACTTTAAAAACCGTACATGCCGCCCCCAACACTGGGACCAGTACTATCCTGTTGCTCTACTGAAAAGAGAAAGGGTTCATTATGGCATATAACCGAGCGATCGAAGGTGCTGATTTGGGTAATAGGATTTTTCTGGATCTGGCTCATAAACTCATGGTAGTGGCAGACGTCATATTTTAGAAACAGATCGTTTATATACTCTGGATGCTTTTTTGATGGTGGCAACCCTAACTAGATTGTCTGCTCTTGGATGAACTTCAATCATTCTTAATAATTTCCATTCGTTGGGCGGCTGCTGTTCATCCTTGATAATGACGATTGTTCGAGCTTGTAGATGAGAAATCCAATCAGTACTCCAACGTGTCCAGAATTGTCGCAACATTCTTTGTCCTTCCCGAAAGTGAGTGCTGAGTGGAACATCCTTTGGAGTGATATTCGGTGGAGCTAACAGCGAATCGCCTATCAAAAAATGAGCGGATGTTAGCACCGATGGATCATCCGGCTCACCGTTAAGAGGGCATAAGGGCCTAGAATATAGGCAGGCTCTATCTGTGTTAAAGCTGTGGTGAGTTGTTTATATGTCAATTGGTGTCCAGTGGATAATCCTGTAACAGCTTCTAGGTGTATCGCTTTTGTAGCTAGGCAGATAGAAATCGAATTTCAAAGGCTTTCGTGTAGTCCACTCATGTTTGGGAGGGTTTACTAGGTGCAGAGGAAGACCTGCCATCAATTTTATACTTAGTTTAGGTGGATGACGAAAACATGCGCTTGACGACTTGTTTCCCATTGATTATCCAATGGGATGTGCATTTCGAACCACAAGATCAGTGAAATTATGCATATGCGGTAGTATCACTGGGTTTCGTTGATTAACAGAAAGATGATTGGCATTTCGCAATCGACCACAAACTCGAATTATATGTTTGTTGTTCAAGAATGGTGATAATTGTCAAAGCTTATGCTTGATTGGTAAGGGTTTGTTGGTATTAAGTATCGAAATTTCGGAATTTTGGGCGCCCTGTCGTTCTTGCACCAGAAGAGGGCCTGTAAAAAGATTACCTTTGGCTCGAATGTTGTGTATGAACCGTAGTACGTAAGCCATGACTGATATTAGCTTGTTGTATGAAGAGTAATTTTTAATGAAGCACTCCTGGGCTTCAGAAACATCAGCATTATGCAGCAACAACTTGGACGGTTTTTCTTAGATACTGCCATGGCGATGTTCTGGATGGACCAATTGCGTGCAGGCCAATATGCTTCTTGCCCGTGAAGACATTGGGGACCTGACCACCATAAAGGATGTATGGCCAACTCCTGTGGGGTGAGACCGCGAGTAGCACAGTCAGCTGGGTTGTCAGCGGTAGGTATATATCTCCACTGAGTAGGTGTACTACATTCGAGGATCTGCCCCACGCGATTGGAGACAAGGGTTTTCCAGACGTTATTTTTCAAAAGAAGGGAGATGTAGTATACTGTACTAAACATACATATCGAACACACACTGTACCCAGTGTCTTTTAATATCAAACACATTGTAGCACTTAGCTGCAATGTTTACGTAAACCAAAAGTCCAAAGCATAATACAAATCCATGATCGCACGAGTATGCAATGTCCCTTCTTTATATACGTATAGCATTCTCTCTCGCGCTCTCGCTGTTATCAACGCCAAGCATATAAGTAATACATAATGCACCAACGTGTCTGCCGTCGCGTTTACCGGCAGCGAAGTTGTGCCGCATAGGCTACTAAGACTTTATAAAAATACTGCAACGAGAATGACAAAAAAAATGACAAAAACAGGATGGAATAAAGAAAACAACTAAATATGGATTGTCTTTTCAATTCGCGCAAAGCTGCTGAAACAAATGCGAAATCAAATCTAGAAACTTTTAATGGAATATTAATATAACATGGCGACAGTGCGGTCTTAATAGACCTGGAACTAAATATAAATTAAGCAATAAACTATGGAACAACAACAACAGAAGCATCCAAAAGTCCAAAGCATAATACAAGTGCAAAAGTAATGTTATCAGTGAGGCGGACGGATCTGCCAGCAGACATAAGAATAATATGTCCCATACATGTCAAACCTCTATCTCTTGCCATCTCTGAGATCTGAGCGTTCATACGGACAGACAGACGGACAGTCGGACATGGCTATATCGACCCGGCTGTTGATGCTGATCAAGAATATATATACTTTATAGGGTCGGAGATGCTTCCCTCTGGCTGTTACATACTTTTGCACAAACTTAATATACTCTATGTACCTACGGTAGAGAGTATAATGATGCCTACCAATCGTGTCCACTCTGGTGGGCAACTTCACCAACAATGCTTTGAAATGATTCGCTGTTTCATTTTTAAAGAACTTTGCCATTTACATGGAATGGAATATCGTTAAATAAAGACAAGACTGAATATCGATAGTTAACTGACAAATGGCACTTAAAATTTAAACTGCAAGATAATAATTTCAATTTGTATTTGTAACAGTTCAGCCCCCGTGAATCGAGCAGGGGCTAAGATTCACCATAGACATCAAGGACTGCTAGTTTGGACGCTGGTCTTGGAATCATTCCAGTGGTCGTTTTGACTGAAGCACTTCGGACTTTCCCGTCAGGCGACGCTTGCACCTCAATCACTATGCCCTTTTTTTTCATTGACCACGACTCTCGTTTTCGTCACAAATGATGACCACATCATTGACGTTGCGTGGACCCACTCGTTTGTGCCACTTGGTCCTGCGTTTTAAGGTGGGAAGATATTCTAAAACCCAACGTTCCAGAATACTTGCATCATTTGTTGTCTAATATGCCGCTACTTTTTGAGACACAGAATTTTCTTCAATGGCTGGCGTTGATACATTGTAAGGGGACCCAATCAGGAAATGATTCGGTGTAAGAGGCTTAGCTTCTCTATGGTCAATAGGCACATGAGTCAACGAACGAGAATTTATCAAATTTTCTGCTTCCCTCAACAAGCCTTGTAAAGTTTCTACTTGCGGGTTCTACTTCAATGCCAATACTCTCTTAACGCTGCGCTCCCAAGCACTACCAGCTGATGGATTACCAGGCGTGTTGAAAACCCTCTCGATACCACATCGACCAACCTCCAATGCCACACCATTTGCCATCTCAACCCATTGCTCTTTACTGGCTCCAATAAAGTTTATGCATTCATGCTTCTGATTCTTGAAGGAACTCCTCGTCTGCAGATAAAGTTTTTGAAACACATGATGGCAAAATCTGATGACAAATCTTTGGCTCATTCGAGATGTATGGCGCGCATTGTCATACACGTAAACAATGCAACCCATTTTTTTTTTCATGTCGTCCACCAATTGCCACCAATACAGGTCCAAAGTAGTCCAGGCCAGTATAAGTAAATGGTCTGACGAATGGAGACAACCGTTCTTTAGACAGCTGTCCCATTAAGGGCGATTTGGCACTGTCTTCTCGAATTTTAAATTTTCGTCAATTTGTCTTAACGGTATTTACCAGATGGCGAAGTGATGGAATCCAAAATGTTTGCCTTATACTGCAGATGACTGTTTCTATGTTTTGGTGCTTGCACTGCTCGTGAAAATGTTGTGCAATTAGAAGTGGCAATCTGTGAATTTTCGGCAATATAACTAGTCTCTTAACCATTGGTCCCACGCAGGCAGCCTTATTTATGCGTCCAGATAAACGATAATTCCGTCCATGTCAATTTCAGGCGTAAGACTCGAATGTGGACTGGAATTCTGCAGCTGCAAACCATCTTCCAAAACGGTGATTTTTTTCAAAGCACACTCGTTGAACCGCTTTGCAAATTCTCATCTCAGAGCGATGTAACTCTTCAGCAGTTAATGGCTCTGAATATTTGCAGTCTTGTTTCGATTTGTCCTTGAATGGCTCAATGTGTCCAACAAATTACTCTTATCAGTCGTTCGTAGCTTGGATATTTGTCGATTTTCGAAAGGACAACTTCCTTCGAAATTAAACACACAAATCGATGGCGCCTTTCTTCATCACCGTTATTTTCCTGAAGATCTTTGCGCAGTTTTGGCCACTTCTCGCTGCTCATTTTCAAAAACATTAGACGTTCTATCCATATCCATACGAGTTGCCACATCAGCAGGATTGTCCTTACCTGGCAACCAATTCCATTGTTTGGGATTTGTGCTATCCATACAAATTGTTTGTAACGACGGCTATCCGATTGAATCCACATTATGACTGTTTTTGAGCCTGACCTAAAATAAATATGGCTTGGGCTCACATCGTGGTTCCCTATACTTGCATCTTTTAGCCTTACACCTAAAATGGCAGCTTGCAGCTCAAACCATGGAACTGACAATGTTTTAATAGGACTACAATTGGCTTTTCCTATTACAAAAATTACGGACACTTCATATCGGCATTGTACTCTCCAATAGGCAACGGCGGCGTAGGCTTCCTCGCTGGCATCTACAAAAACGTGGAGTTGTAAGCCATCGACGGGATTTAAAAATTGCTCATGATATTTGCTTGCTATTCTTATCTGTTTTTTTTCTCAATTTTACTGTACCACTTCTGCCATAATTTCTGCAGGTGCTCTGGAATGACGTCATTCCATCTTGTATTGGTACGCCATAGCTCCTTGTGTTGAGTTCTCCTGTAGCAACGATTTTGCTTTAATCACGAAATGAGCAATAAGTCCAAATTGGTCAATGATTGACATGATGATGGACAGGACTTGTCTTTTAGTTGGATGTAATTTACCTTCGGCGACAGGCTTAGGAACTCTAGAAAAACTGAAGAAAAGGAACATGAATGATGATACCAATATAAACACAGTTTCGAAAATCTTCTGACAGATCCATCTTATACTCCACGTGGCATAATTTTCCTTCAGACTTACATTCACTGGAGCCGAAAATTATCCAACCTAGCTTGGTTCTATGGGCAGCAAAATCATCGGTGATATTCAAAACTTCAATCGGCCTTACGAGATTTATCTCGTCTATCATCTATCTATCAGAATCTTGGGCACGGCATTGATCTAGTTCTCAATAGGAAAAGAACTCAAATTCGGAAAATGCTTACAAAATTCAGTTAAGTTAAGGTGGCTTGATAACATAAGATTCTTGACCGTTCTTACATTCTTCTTGTGGCTCATCAGAAACTCCGCTGATTTCCAAGTTTACCTTTTGCGAGATCTCTGTGGTCGATTTATTCATTTCAAAGTCATTTTACTTTTAGGATCTTGATCCCCAGTAGATTAGCTATATCCTCTTCCATTAAAGATATTGTTGATCCTTCGTCTATAAAGGCGACAACTCTAAACTTTCCTCTGGGCCCAGTGATGCCTACAGGAAAGTACTTAAATAAGATTTTATTAAGCAATTTATGCCTCAGGACTGTTGTTGAAACCATATTTTGCACGGCTTTTGTGGCAGTAGTGTGGACGGCAACTGGACGGCTTTTTTTTTTAGTTGGCTGCGGGATTTGCTCGTGCAGCAAGCGGTTATGTTGTCGTTGATATGAACTTATGTTGCATTCGCGTTTAAAAGGACATTCTTGAACAGCATGACCTGGACGTAAACGTAAGGTTCCATTTATCCGTAATATTCATGTTGCGAAAATTGTCTCACCCATATACATAGCTTGAGATATTTACTGCATGCTGCACACTTTTCCTTGATAGAGCTTTCGTGCATCGTATAGGTTTGTTTGGTCTGATTCTTTTTATCTTGAACATTTTCATAGGACGGCTTAACTGATGAACTTCCCAGTCCCAGTCTTCTCTTTTATTGATCGGCAATTTCGAAACCAATTCCTTCAGAAGTGTGGGATTATTTAGATGTGGCTGCGCATCACAAATTTCTAAGAAAGCTTTTAGGTTGGCAGTCAAAGTGCTGAATTGGATTATGTCATTTATTTTGTTATAATTGATCGGTGGAAAGGCCCTGGCTTTGGCTATTTGGCTGCGTATTAATATTTCAGGACGTACATACTGACGGTGTACTGTATTCATTATTACTTTAATGTTAATCGGATAAATAAGCAATGAAGCAACCATATCTTTGGCGGCACCAGTGACAGCCCTATGCAGGCGGGTCAAGTTCTCTAAATTAGTATTTGCAGTCTCTATATACGCGACTTGGAAAGCTGGCCATTGCCCTGGTTCCCCTGAAAATGGTGGCAAGTCTTGAAGTTTTTTTATATATGGCTGATATGGTAGTGGCGCTGCTCTGGCCGGCATAGTTCGTGGCGGCAATACATATTCATTCGAGGACCGCGCTGGCAAGGTATGGTTGGCATGAACAGACGGCGCTGGCAATGGCATTGAATGGGTGGGCGGCGGAATCAGTGAGGAATGGCATGGTCCAAAGATCTGATGACCCATCCCTGGCAATAGGTGGGATGCTTGAGAATGATAATACGGCATTAACTTACCCCTATCAGGTTGAACGGCGACGTCTGGTTGTCTGACTAATACTTCCGGTATCTTCTGATTAGACTCTGGCTTGTGGGCGTGACTCGAGAACGAACGCAATGTACTCTGGAACTGGACGTTCTGATTCATGATTTCCTGGTATTTTCTTTGCAGTTCACCAAAATGTGCCTTTAGTTGATCCATTTCGCTGGTTTCTATGACCGTTTCGTCATGGTCAGATTCTATTTATACCCTTGCAGAGGGTATATTGAAATTGTAAAGTAAAGTATACTTATATATTCTTAATCAGCATGACGAGCTGAGTCGATATAGCCATGTCCGTCTGTTTCTATGCTATCTCCTCCGTCAGTTTTAAAGCTATCGCCACCAAACTTTGCACGCAGTCTTCTGGTCCAAATACGCTGCACATTTGTCGGAACCGGCCGGATCGGATGACTATAACATATAGCTGCCATAGGAACGATCGGTCGAAAAACTAGTTCTAGTGAGAAAAACTTTTTTGATTTTAATACAAACGTCTCCAAACTCCTTATTTGCTAGATTTTAATGCTTCTCCATAATTCTGCCAAATTTGGTCGAAATCGGACATTTATATGGTATAGCTGTCATACAAAAGTAGTGCCAGAAAAGTAAGTCTTATTGGGAAAACTTGTTTGTTATCAGTGGACATGTCGTTCAAATTGGTTAAAAACGTGCTGCAAGGGTATACAAACTTTTCTCTATTTTTCTGATATTGGCATTGTGTCCTCAAATCCTAGACGAGCTAGTGGTTTTCCTCTGTTTCTTTTTTCACTTCGGCGTGGCTTATTTTGGTCTACAGACATTTGTTCTATACGGCAAAATCTATGTCCTTATAACGTGGCGGCAGAACGGCTTGGGGGCAATACGTCGTTCTTCGACTTGGCGGGTCTACGGCAATACTTCGACTTGGCGGGTCTACGGCAATACAGGGGCTACAAGAGGTGCAACAGGCAGGCACAATTTAAGTCCACTTTTGTAGGCGGCTACAACGCATTTGGCATATGCGTAGTTCAAATACTAGAGACAGACATACTCGGACTCTCCAACAACAAAAGGCGGCAGCAATCAATTTCAAAATTCAATATGGCGGCGGCGTCATTGATTGATAATAAAAAATGTTGTCAGTAAGGCGGACGAATAATAAGAACACCTGCGCACTTAAATTAAAATGATGCCTACCAATCGTGTCCCCTCTGGTCGGCAACTTCACTAACAATGCTTTGATATGATTCACTGGTTCATTCTTAAAGTACTTTGCCATTCACATGGAATATCGTTAAATAAAGACAAGACTGAATATCGATAGTTAACACTTATGGCACTTAAAATTTAAACTGCGAAATAATTTAAATTTGTTGTCGTACAAGTAATATGATCGCACGAGTATGCAATGGGCAGAAGAAGTGCGATCATATTACTTTTGCACTTTTATTAGGCTTTGAACTTTTGGTTTATGTTTAGTATGTTTAGTACAGTATACTACAGTTTACCAGCGTGATGGATCACCATTTATCCAAAAGAGCACAATTGTTGCATCTGACCAATGGAAAATATTTAAGAATGGTTGATGAGTGTGAAAACTGCTCACGAATCCATGTGGCCATCTTTACTGCAAGCAACGCACCAGAGAGTTCCACACGAGGAATGGTGATTGGTTTTGTTGTCGTTACTCGGATGCGTGCAGCAAGTAGATGTGTCTGAATGATCCCATCAGATTGTTCTGCTCGAATGTTTGCACATTTTGCATAGCATGGATGATCCATCACAGAATACATGTAGCTAAAGTTTTGAAAGATCCCAAATTTCGCGGTTTCGACATTTAGTATCTTTCATCACTTTGATATGATCGATACTTGGATATGATGTGTGGCAGGTTATTCACAAAGTCATGCCATTGTTCGCTCAAAGGAGATGGCAGCGGTTCGTCCCATTCAAGCGAAGAGAAGTTGTCATCATCGAGTTGACCTTGTGTTCTCCACACGTCCTTGAGGAATGCTTTGGCTGTAGTGATGCTGTTATGAAGTGATCGTATAGGCGAGCGACTGTGAAAAGTTTAGAACGCTTAGTATATACTGAATTTGATATTAAAACCTTAATAATCTTTATTAGGATGCCAATAGAGACCTTAGGTTTTAATATAATCTTGATTGTCAAACTCTAATATATTGGTGCAGGATAGATATTCTCTAGGTATGTTGCTTAACAGTGATGCGTTGTTTGCGGAACATTTCCTGAGGTCCATTCCAGCTGATCGCAGAGCTGCAACCTATTGATCTCTGATTTATAGAACTTCAGATTTGGTAGAATGACCGATTTCTACGCCATCAACATTAAAAGTACTGTTTCGGCGAGTGATATCTATTGATTGATTTGATTGATTTATTTGCTATTCATCCTAGCGCTAAAGTACAAAACTATATACTTATAAATTATTGCGCCAGTCACATTGAGTAGAGGTTCTAACATAATCGGGGGTACCTACTTAAATGTTATCTTATATATAAACATGAATTAACGCATTTTCAAAGTTTACAAGATTAATTATTTATCTTAATTTTAGTTTGGTTTTTAAAAGTTTTTAATTTATTGAATTTAACAACTATTAGTTCCCTGGAATCAAATGCTTGTAGCTCGTAAGTGATCTTCTATTCTAAGCCTAAATTGCGCTGCGTTCCTTATAGTTTTTATTTCATGGGGTAGACTATTCCAACAGTATGAATAAAAAAGTGTCTCTCTGAACTTGAGAGTCTGTATTTTTGGCTCACAATATTGTGGGTTCTTCTAGAGAGGCTAAAGTTTATTTTTTCATATAGGTATGATGGTTCATTTGTCCAAACTATTTTATGTAGCAACACAAGACTTCGCACATCCATCCACGATTGAAGAGGTAAATCAAATATGTTAATAGATACGTCAGATATTCTGTTAGTTCGTTTTCGATTGTAAATGTATCGTGCTATGTTGTTAAAGGCTACTTGAATTTTACGTTTACTTATTGAATCACAGTTATTAAACACTTCAACACCATAGAACAGAACAGAAGTCAGGAGGGTCTTGGCTATCAGCAAGCGAATCTTGACTGGTAGGAAGTGCTTGATCACGTTCTGGCTTCTCAGAATTCCATACATCTTGCCTACGGATCCAACAATATGGTCATTCCATGTAAGTGTTGTGGAAAACACAAATCCCAAGTTACTTTCCCGATTTACATACTCTATGGCAGTGTTATTTATTGATAGGTGAAGCAAGTTGCAGGTATCAACGGTTCTGTTGCTAATAACTAAGCACTTTGATTTGGATGGGTTTATTCCCAGACCGTTCCTTTCTGCCCATTCACTTATTTTACTTAGTTCGATATTACAAAAATTAACACACTCATCAATTTTACACAAAGGAATGCTGATATACAACTGGACATCATCCGCATACATATGCACATCACACTTCGACAAAACACTAGGTAGGTCATTAACATAGATAGAAAACAGGAGAGGTCCAAGAACCGATCCCTGCGGGACACCACGTTTTAAAGTCAAAAATGTTGAAGAAGCTCTTGGGGTAACAACAGACTGTCGTCGCTCTGCGAGATATGATTTTAGGAATTTGACAGCAGTGCTTGAGAACATGTACAATTGCTTAAGTTTAGTGCATAAAATTTCGTGGCTAACCGTGCCAAATGCTTTGCTATAATCTAAAAGAGTCAATAATGTTATATGGCCATTATCAATTTTTTTTCGAATGTCTTCCGTTATATTTATAATAGCCGGTGTGCAACTTCTTCCTTTCCTAAATCCAGATTGTTTATCATTAAAAAGCTTCTCAGAGAGCATGAAAGTATTAATTTGTTTTGCCATTAAATGTTCGAGTACTTTTGAAAGGAATGGCAATATTGAGATTGGCCTGTACTCACTTGAAGTTTTTGGTATGGCTATAATTTTGGCAGCTTTCCAAGACTCGGGGAATGTGGAAGTTGTAAGTGCAGTATTAAAAATATGAGTTACATAAGGCAGGATTAAGGGAAGAAGTAGCTTTAAAAATTTGGGATTAATATCATCCAGACCCGTAGCATTTGACTTAATTTGTAGTATCGATTCGACAACATCAAATTCACTGACACACATAAAGCTGAAACTATTATCACATGTTCTATAAGGTTGGCTGTTCAGGTACGTATTGTGTTTCACTTCAGGTACATGAGATTTTATAAACTGTCTATTTAACTCGTCATTATTTATGTCTATGTTGGCATGAGGTTTGGGCTTGCCGACGCCGAGCTCTTTTAAGGTTTTCCATGTTTGTGCACTCGTCCCTGCATTTGAAAATTTAGCGGAATAATATTCTGTTTTAGATGAGTAAATCATAGACGTTACTTTTTTTCTTAATAACTTGAAGTGTGTATGGTTTTTTTTTTTTATGCTTGGTTGGTATTTATTGGATCTTCTCTTAAAGAGACTAACAATAATTTTTCAAATCTTAATCTAGAAACTATTTTAAAAACTATCCCCTATTGGAGGTAGTTTGTGTTCTACGGCCCTTCAAGTCAGTCGCTGGGTTGGTAGGTCGTTTCTTCGAAGGCGAGAAT
>JAWNNO010004388.1:0-22614 GCA_035044985.1 Lordiphosa fenestrarum
GAAACTGATAACAAGTGAAAAAAGTGGCGTGAGGCAATCTGCTAGAAAGGCTAATGAATGTGGAATGCATTCGGAAAAAGCTGCCTAGTGGATTGTGTGGCTATCCGTACCTTAGTAGGCGAAATGCCAAAACGGATAAATACGAACCACCGCGCCCAGTGCCGAATAAACTATTTAGATTTTTAAGATTTTTATGCAAAAACGTGTTCTTTTGCTTTGAACACTTATTCACATCAACCACATAAACAAAAATTATAATTAAAACAATCAATAGGAAAAAAAAAAAAACAAGTACTAATTAACTTTTTATTTTCAGAATCTTGTAAGAAGCAGCAAGAAGACCGTAAAGAATAAGAAAGGGGTGAGTGAAACGAACTATTTCTACGCTTCCCCAAGTTGTGTAAAAAAGAAAAAATTTTAAAAAAATAGAAAAACCAAATTTGACAATCAAAATAAAAAAGAAAAAAGTAAAATAAACACTTAAAGATTGCCCATCTTTCTTGCAATAAAAAATTTCAAGGGTCAGACAAAAGAAAACGAAGAAATGGAAGAGATGAAAGAGGTTCTGAACAGATTAGACGCTACCATCGCGTCGTTGACTACCCAAATGGTAGCAATGAAAGACGAGGTTAGGAAGACTGGAACTAGAGTTAGTTCTTTAGAGGCAGACTACGAGCAGCGCAACCCCGTGGTAGATATACCGCTACCATTAATGCGCCCACGCACCGAGTACGAATTGAGAGAAGCTTCGGCTTTACCTGATTGCGTAAAAGAACTCCAAACGTTCGAAGGTGACGCTGACAGGTATATCTCTTGGGTCAATAGAGCACAGTCTATTGTTAACGATTACCAAATCGTTAGAGAAAAACCTTTGTATAGATCTATTCTCGTGCACCTTAGACAAAAGATAAGAGGGAACGCCGATGTGGCCCTCATTTCTTATAATGTGCAGGACGACGACTGGCCGGAGGTTAAGCGAGTTTTGGCATTGCACTATGCCGACAAGCGAGATGTTCGTACTCTAGAGTACGAGCTAAGCCAGATGACCCAGGGTAATAGAAGAGTAGAGGACTTCTACATGCAAATTAACAGTCATATTTCACTTATCACGAATAGGTTGAAAAATTCGAACTACCCTGTAGAAGTAATGAATGCTCTACTTGACGCTCAAAGGGGCAAAGCATTGGACGCCTTCATAAGGGGGCTTAGCGGTGACGCTTCCAGATTACTGGTGATTCGCCGACCCAAAGACCTACCGGAAGCGTTCTCTATTTGCTTAGAGTTGCAGAACGTGGGAACAAGGAGCATAGCACAAGCGGGTCCGGTGTATAGGCAAAACTTCAACAATGCGCCATATCGCCCCGCAAACGCACAGGGGTTCTCTCCCTCTCAACAATTTAATACCAGGCCACAGGGAAATCCTACCTTCAACCAAAACCAAAACAGAAACAATCAGGGCACGCAGAGATTTCAGGGACCAAGACCAGCCATCAAAAACGAGTCAAACCAATCTGGGCAAAGCTACAGATCGGGTTTTAACTCACACCCAGGGGAGTCAGGCGGGACCAAACGAAGTCCGAGTGCCAACTCCAATCTGAACCCTTTTCGTAAAGCCCAGAGAATTTATTTTTTGGAAACTACCGTACCCATTGCGAACCCCATGCAAGGAGACTATAACCCAGAACAGCACCAAGACTCACATGATGAGGATGCTGGGCAAGGGAGCGAGTCTCAAGAACACAATGACGTGTCTCAGGAAGTAAGCCAAGACCCCCCCGTAGAGGAAGTATGCTACGCAAGCGGCGGGGAAGCAAATTTTATGACCGACGCCTCTCTAGTGTACCATACATAGAGTATGGAACCAAAGATGGGGCTAAGTTGCACTTTCTAATAGACACCGGCGCGAATAAAAATTTTATAAGCCCCAAACATTCCGCCGGCTCGTCACCATTAACCAATCCTTTTTCCGTACAATCCGCTGCAGGTGGTATTCAGATCACACACCATCTCACCGGTCAATTTTTTAAATCGATAGGGAACGATACTGTTCTCACATTTTTTGTCCTCCCAGGGTTAGACTCTTTCGACGGTATCATAGGAGACGATACCCTCAAAACACTAAAAGCATTAATCGATAGGAAGAATGACCTGTTGACAATAGCCCCAGGGGTCAAGCTACCTCTTTTGGCCAGAGAATCTTCAAACGTACATCCCTTGTTGGATGACACACACCCTCACCACGTACAAGAAGCGCTAAACGCGCTCATCGACGAATTCTCCAAAATCTTCGAACCACTTTCGCCCGGAGAGGCCGTGGACACAAGTGTCAGGGCTGAGATTCGTACGAGTACCTCAGTCCCCGTATACACGAAAAGCTATCCTTACCCCGCTAGCATGAGGGAAGAAGTTGATAAACAGATCGAAGAACTTTTGCGGGACGGTATCATCCGACCTTCCAAAAGCCCTTACAACTCCCCGGTTTGGATAGTCCCAAAGAAGCCAAAGCCCAATGGAGAGAAACAATACCGCGTGGTTATTGATTTCAAGCGTCTGAACATCATCACAATTGCAGACACTTACCCGATACCAGATATCAACTCTATTCTGGCTAGCCTCGGAAAAGCAAAATTTTTCACCACCCTCGACTTGACATCAGGATTCCACCAAATTTATATGCTGGAATCAGACATTCCAAAAACCGCATTTTCAACACTGAACGGAAAATACGAGTTTCTTCGTCTTCCCTTTGGTTTGAAAAATGCCCCCGCGGTGTTCCAGCGAATGATTGACGATGTGTTGAGAGAACACATTGGCAAAATTTGCTACGTGTACATCGACGACATAATAGTTTTCAGTGAAGACTATGATAGTCACTGGGAAAACCTGCGGACCGTCTTCGAGAGCCTCAGAAAAGCCGGTCTCCAGGTCAACTTGGAGAAGACACATTTTTTATCAACACACGTTGAGTTTCTGGGGTACGTTGTAACCGCAGACGGGATTAAAGCGGACGAAAAGAAAGTAGAGGGCGTTACAAAGATGAAACCCCCTACTAACGTGAAAGAACTGAAGAGTTTCCTGGGTATGACATCGTACTATAGGAAATTCATCAGAGACTACGCGAAGATCGCGAAACCACTGACGAACCTAACCCGAGGAGAATTCGCTAGGGTTAAGTCGTCGCAGTCTAAAAAAGTCCCTATCGAACTCAACGAAGACGCTCTGAAGGCTTTCAACGATTTGAAAACCACCCTTTCTTCGTCAGAGGTACTGGCATTCCCGGATTTTTCCAAACCCTTCCATCTGACCACAGATGCCTCCGATTATGCCATTGGAGCAGTCCTTTCCCAAATGGAGTCTAATAAAGACCGGCCAATCGCGTACATCTCCCGTTCATTAAGTCGAACGGAAGAAAGCTACGCCACCAATGAGAAAGAGATGCTCGCGATAGTCTGGGCGTTGGATAACCTTCGCTCATATTTGTATGGAGCAGGTTCTATCCGAATCTACACCGACCATCAACCTTTGACATTCGCGTTGGGGAACAGGAATTACAATGCTAAACTAAAGCGTTGGAAGTCGCGTATTGAAGAATACAATTGCGAACTGATTTACAAGCCGGGAAAGTCTAATGTCGTGGCCGATGCTCTCTCACGGATCACTACACAAGTGAATCACTTGGGTTCGAATGCAGCCACAGCCTCAGAAGCGGATTCTGTGGCAACGGTACACAGTGCACTTCAGGACGCCTCAGATCTAATTCCGCACGTTGAGGCTCCTATTAATGTTTATCGAAACCAGCTCATTTTTGACCCAGACCTTTCCGACTATTCGTGTGAACACCCACACTCGGGATATGCGCGTCACTTCATCCCGGTTAACAACCTCACCCTGCCAAATCTTACAAATTCACTGAAGGAACACCTGAAGCCTTCAGTAATAAATGGGATTAAGATCCCTGATACTTACTTGCAATTCCTCCAAACCTGTTGTTCTCAGAATTTCAAGCTATACAAGATTCGTATAGCGCAACGTCTAATCGAGGACATCACAGATGAGGAACAAATTTGCGACATTATTGAAAAGGAACATCGTAGGGCTCATAGAGGTCCAAAAGAAGTTCGAATTCAAATCTTGGAAAGGCATTATTTCCCCAAGATGGCAAGTATTCTTCGTGCCCAACTGGCAACTTGCTCCACTTGTAAGTTGCACAAGTATGACAGGCACCCAAATAAACCGGCATTACAACCGACTCCTATACCCAAGTATCCGTGTGAAATACTTCACATTGACGTTTTCACATTGGAGAAAAAATTATACCTGAGCTGCATTGACAAATTTTCAAAATTTGCCAAACTTTTCACTTTGCAATCAAAGTCCGCAGTCCACCTTCGCGAAACACTGTTAGAGGCCCTTCACTACTTCACGGCGCCGAGAATGATAGTGTCCGACAATGAGAGGGGTCTACTGTGTCCAACGGTTCTAAATTACTTACGAACCTTGGAAATTGAGTTGTACCACACCCCAACTCAAAAAAGCGAAGTCAACGGTCAGATAGAAAGGTTTCATTCCACTTTTATGGAAATATACCGCTGTTTGAGAAACGAGTACCCGACTTTCAAGGGTACCGAGTTGGTTCCAATCGTCGTGGACAGGTATAACAACTCTGTTCATTCGGTGACGAATAAGAAACCCGTTGATATTTTTTTCGATCGTACCTCAAGGATAAATTACCAAGGTTTATCCGATTTCAAGCAACAGGTCTTGGAGGACGTGAGAGGCCTTATCGAGCATAAACAAGAGCTCACGAACAAAAGGCACAACGAAAACAGAAGCGACCCTGTTAAATATGACCAGGGCGAAACGGTATACGTCGCTAATAAGCAGATAAAAACCAAAGAAAAACAGCGCTTCAAGGCAGAAGAGGTTCAAGAGGACCGAAAAGTGACTGTCAAAACCAGATCGGGAAAAATTTTTCATAAGTCTCACTTGAGGAGTTAGTTTATAACTATTTGAAACTATTGCAAGTAGATGGTACACTATCGTCTTAGAAATATCACTAACATTTGCTAAAACAAGAAAGACCAACTACAACTATAAGGGGAAGTGGAAATTAAACGTTTCACCAACTCTCGGGTATTGGTTCCCAACCCTCACAGAAACCAAACCCTAAAAACCTAGATACTAAGCCTCGTCAAATTGACTTGAAAACAAAAAAATTAAGAATACACAAACACAGATACACAAATGCAAACACACAAACACAAATACACTTACACAAACACCTAGATTAACATACTTGTAACATTTAACTATAAGCACTTACTATTTTTACATGCACCTGATTCTCTTTTGACACTACAAGCGTGTCCACAATACACATAGCGGCCGCCATTCACATTTTCAAATATGACGCCCCGGTTGTCCCTTTACAACAAGGCACCATCTGGCGCACCAATGGGTTTTTCAAATTGGCCCACGTCATCGATTTGAGTCGAATGCAACACACCATCAGCGAGGTAACCGACGAAATGTCAATGATTACCGACCCAAGGATTAACGCCTTAGCTAGCCACTACCTGCAACACGCATCGGAGGGTATCTCACGAATGACGAGCGCTCCAGGTCGCAAACCACGTTCTATCGATTGGCTAGGGTCAGCTTGGAAATGGGTCGCGGGTTCGCCCGACAAATCGGACTGGGACGTTATCCTGAAGTCGGAGGACAACTTGGCAAGGAACAGCAACCAACAAATCCGGATTAACACCAAACTGTTCGATTCAACGCACGAATCACTCCAGAGGCTCAACGACGTCATCGAGAGAGTTAACGACATCGACGGGGACTTCCACGCGACGACGGCTGTCCTGCACAAAGCGATGATTATAGCGGACCAGGTAAACGAGATGATGAGGGCCTGCCAACTCGCGAAGACTGGAGTTGTCAACACGAACTTACTGGATCACGACGAGATTGGCACAATATTGGGCGAAGTGGACAACCTCCCATACCAAAACGTTGTGGAGGCAGTCGAGTTCTCCAAGCCGACTATATTGACGAACGGAACGGTATTGTTGTACATCCTAGCAATGCCGAAGGTGGTAGACAGGAAGTACCGGTTGATGTGGATCTACCCAACGATATCCGACGGCAAACAAGTCGTACTAAAATACAGGAAATTGGCCATGAACAAGGAGGAAACATACGCCGTCCTGGGAAACTGTCTGTCCATTGGAAACACAACGGTCTGCCAAGAAAAAGATTTGCACAAACTAGACGAGGATAGCTGCACCCCCAGACTCCTAAAAGGGGGACAGGCGGCGTGCGACTACCTAAGGACCAACCAGCAAATAATAGAACTCATCGACGATGGCACCATTTTCTTGACGAACTTCAATGGAACAGTATCCATCCCGACAAAAAATCACCATCTGGAGGGTTCATACGTTGTCCAATTCGACAACGAAACAGTCACAATCGGCGACCGAAATTTCAGCAGTTACTCATCGTCACATCTGATGGCGATGCCGGCGGTTCTAACCCACATCACAACCTCGGGTTACGAACTATCTTTGAAATACGTTCACAATTTCAGCGTGGAGAATCTCCAAAAATTGTCAGTCTTGTCCAATGAAATCTTGATTTCTTTCTCCGCAGAAGTGGCCATAGCTCTAATTATCATGGCAGCAGTGTATCTTGTCTGGAGGAAAATAACGTCGACCAGAGGCATACCAAAACTACGTGACCCCCCTTCGGACTTGGAAGCACAGGGTCCTCGCGATCCTACGGCTAAGGACCATTGATCTGTGGGACACAGATTTTGTGATGGGGAGGAGTTAACACCAGCCAACGCACCCTCCCCTTGATACCCTCGCAACTCATCCCACCAGCCACGATCCACATACCAACAACAACAGCAGCATAACCAAAGCAGGCCGCTGACCGTTTGTTAGCTGCCTCAGCTATAACCCGCACTCATTCATCGTGCGCCCCCCCCCCCCCCCCCCTCTCGAATCATAAGTGCAGCGTTAGCGTCCGGTTACAACAACAAGCTGTGGCCTGGATGCAATTAATGTCACAATATCCGCTGCCCGAAATATGATGACGCCGCGGACTCCCGTCGCTCTGCCGGCACTGAAATGTGCTGACGCGACGAGACGTTTGGGCAGCGGCCTGGCCAACCGGCCACTTTTAGTTTTACTTAGATTTAATTCATTTTGTACCCCAAACCCGATCGCATGCTTTTTCCACCATTTAAGAATAAAACCAATTTGTAACGTTTAAACGTTTACATGTTTTATTTAACGTAAATTCGTAATAATAAGATCGATCAATATTGGATTAACGGATTGAAGACTAAGAAGGAAGTCACTGAGTTCACCATAAGACATACCAACAACCCCATGGAGTCCATATCAATTAGGTAATATCTGAGGTTCATCCCTCCACTGACCATGATCGGTCGTAACTTATATGTTATGGAAGGACTTGGAAGTTCCATAATAATTTTAGGCGTAACAAGATCATGTCCAGGCGCTTTTCTGGGTTGTAGATCTCCGATAGCAATTTTTATTTCAAGTGAATGAACTTTAATTGGGTCAGTTTGTGCCTTCTTTTCGTCACTGCGGGCCCAACTTCCACTCTGGTCCCTTAAAGGCGTGTCTACCTTTGCAGGTGCTTGCATGTGCTCTCATAGGGGAATTTGGTGCTTGTAGGCGATAGTTTTTCTATGTAACGGCTATGGGCTAGCTGCTCTTCCGCTTCGAGTGCTTTGCGAAGTATGTGTTCCGCAGGTCTCAGACGATTTTTTAACACAGGCGACCTATGGTGCTGCCATTCTCTTCTTGCATGCCGCTTTTCAGACACCAGTCGGTCTATGTAGCTGTTCGTTATTCTACTATCTTGCTTAGGTGTTATTGTTGTTGTTTGAGGGTTTGAATGATGAGCAGCAGCAGTAATGATAGAGCTGAGGGCTTCTACTGAGTTTTCAATGTCTACTTCGCTGTTTATGGTCAGGCTCAGCTCGATGTGACTGCTGATATATTTTTTGTATTTGAGCCAGTTTGTCTTGTGGGAAGTCAGACTCAGAGGATATTGTCTGATCTGGGGGCACTCCAGAAGGGTGAATATTATTGGAGAATGGTCTGACGACAAGTCTGCAAGGGCTTCTGCAGTAACCAGGTTTTGTGCTGGCCATTATGTAGGCCCTCCCGGAGATACAAAGTCGAGTTTGTTTGATGCGCGCGTGAGTACGTTGTAGAGTCTGGAGCCCCATTGGGGATGTTTCGAGTTATAGTCACCCGCAGCGAAGAAGCGTTGACCAAGTGTATTAAAGAAATCTAGGAATTGTTTTTCTGATATTGTAAATCGTGGGGGACAGTAAACCGCAGACATTGCCTCGTTTAGATTCTACGCATATCGATGTGGCTTGTAGGTAGGTTTCCGAATATCCCGTTATTGGATAAAGTTTGATGCGGCTTCTGACTAGGAGACCAGTTCCGATATGGGCTTTACCATCTGGGTGATTTGTGCCGTAAAATGCATATCCCGATAATTGGAAATTATATCGGTCCGTCAGATGAGTTTCCGCAAGAAGCATTATGTCGATTTCATTGTTTTGGAGAAATTTGGATAACTCCACTTTGTGGCGAGGAATGCCATTTGCATTCCAGAGTGATACTCTTAGGAGAGTCATTATTTGGGTTGTTGCGAAGCGAGCAGTTGAATGAGAAGGCCTTGCATTCTCATCTGTTCTTGCATTGCGTTTTGCATATACACCATAAAATCTTTCAGGGTTTGTTGTAACGATAGAAACATGGTTTCTAAGCTACTTTGGTTTGATGGTTGCTCCACATGTTTTGTTTTCAGAGTCGGCTCAGTTCGAGTTTCGTGTGAAATCGTTCCTTGTTTCAAGACGCTTGCAAAAGAAACGCCTTGGGTAGTAGTCGATGGGACAAAAAAAGAAGATCTCGTAGCTTTTGTGAAGAAGACTCCAGGGGTCGATTGCGAGGGTGTATACGTATTAAGGTTTCCATTGGAACGAGCACATTCCGTGCGCCTATTAATCCTGCTCTTCAGATCTTTGTATACTTGGCAACCTCTGTAGTTTGCGGTGTGGTTACCTCCACAGTTACTGCATTTTTTGACTGATGGATCCTCCTTGTTTGCGGGGCAAGAGGCAGTATTGTGCAGCTCTCCGCAAGCCACACAAACAGATCGCAGAGCGCAGTAGGATTTGGTGTGTCCAAATTCTTGGCAATTGGTATATTGCACTGGATTTGTGCGTTTGTGCGGTTCCTGTACAGTTACTCTGCGGTGCAATAAGTAAGGTAGTTTGTAAATGGGGTGCACTTCATTTTGGTTAGGAGTTATGTCTTCCGGGCTCAGCTCAACTTTGAAAAGCGGGTGGGGTTTTTTGTCTCTGTTTATTAAATTTATTACGGACTTAACCTTAAATCCCTTTTCTTCCAAAGCATAAGCAGCTTCCGTTGCAGGTACACTTGATTCAATACCTTTGATTACAACTTGTAGGCCTTTGCTACTTTTTAGTTGGTAGGTGTAGTAGCTTTTTTTAGTATCCCTAATGTAGATTGGCGGAGGGTTTGGTTTTGCGGCACTTGCAGCTTTTTCGTCATTCTCAGCGTCAGACGGTTTGGCAAGAATTTGGAACCTATTCGCAGTGAGGGGATCTTTGTCCGCAGGTTTATCGCTTGATTTGTTCAATTTTAGTGTACTACCGCTTTTTTGTTTTGCGGTCTTAATTTTCGATTGTTTATTTTTACGTACCGATCGATGCCGGTCTGCACATACGAGCGGGTGGTGGGTGTTGTGCTCACTTGTGTATGGGTTAGTGGGAGCGCGTGCTGAGTTGACGTTGGTTTCTGCATAGTTGTTGTTGTTGAGTTTGTACAGGTTGGTTGCGCTGGAGTAAGCGTTACCGTACTTTTTGTTGCGTTTGCCGAAAAGTTCATCATCGTGGGCTGAGGAGAGGGGGTGGGGCATTGGGAGCTCCACGTCGCGGTGGTAGTATGAGAGCTTACAGTCGCCGTGCTGGTGGGCTCGGGAGAGACAATTGCAAAATAAGCGTTGTTGCGCTGTATAGAAAGCCGGCGATCGTCTTGTTGTTGTTGCATTTGGGCATTGAGTTGGCTCTGACTCATGGTGTTGTTGGTGTTCTTTGCACTTGCATTTGCTGAATTTGTACGCGTAGTCTTTCAATTAATTTAATTTAATTAAATATCAACTATTAGATATTATTGGAAAACATAAGCACGAGTGCTTATGAATGTCCATTAAAGTCTTTTATCGTGAGTCGAAAGTTTTTGTTTTAACAACTGATTTTAAAGATTTTACAACGAATAAAACCGGAGCTCGACAAAAACACGTCTTCACACTTCAACCGACAGTGACTTAAAACACGTCTTCACACTTCAACCGACAGTGACTATATATTTAACTAATTTTTTAATTTTTCATTAGAAGTAAGTGCTAATTTACTATTAAGTGGTTTAAGAGACCAGTACTTGCTTTCAGTCATCTAATGAAGAATTTATATTTCTAGAAATTCATTTAATAAAATAATTTACAGGGACACTTTCAATGACAATTGGTATAAAGCTATGATTTGCTCCACAGATTTCTGAGCATTGTCCATAAAATAAACCGGGTCGATTAATAAAAAAATTAGTTTGATTTAAACGGCCAGGAGTTCCATCAACTTTTACACCTAGTGCAGGAATAGTTCATGAGTGAATTACATCTGCAGCAGTTACTAAAATCCGAATTTGTGAATTTATAGGTAAAACTACTCGGTTATCAACGTCTAGTAATCGAAATCCGTCATTAGCTAGTTCGTTAGTAGGAATTATATAAGAATCAAATTCAATATTATTAAAATCTGAATATTCATAACTTCAATATCATTGATGTCCAATACTTTTTAAAGTTACTGATGGTTCGTTAATTTCATCTAAAAGATATAATAATCGTAAAGAAGGTAAAGCAATAAAAAGTAAAATAATTGCAGGTAAAATTGTTCAAATTATTTCAATTAGTTGACCATGTAAAAGAAATCGATTTACATAAGTATTAAAAAATAATATAAATATTAAATATCCAACTAATATTGTAATTATCACCAAAATTAATAATGCATGATCATGAAAAAAAATTAATTGTTCTATTAATGGAGAAGCTCTATCTTGAAGACCTAAATTTGCTCATGTAGACATTTATAAATTTCTAATAAAAGTAAAATACTTTATATATGGAGCTTAAATCCATTGCACTAATCTGCCATATTAGAAATTAATTAGTTAAAAGTGGTAATTCAGAATAACTATGTTCAGCTGGAGGGGTATTTTGGTATCATTCAATAGATGAATTTAATTGAATAGGATAAATTACTTGTCGTTGAGACACTAAACTTTCTCAAATAATAAAAAAGAAATATAAAATTCCCAATAAAGAAATTGAAGATCCAATTGTTGAAATAATATTTCATGTTGTATAGGCATCGGGGTAATCTGAATAACGACGAGGTATTCCCGCTAAACCTAAAAAATGTTGAGGAAAGAATGTTAAATTTACTCCAATAAATATAATAATAAATTGACTTTTTAATCATTTCATATTTATTGTTAAACCAGTAAATAGTGGGTATCAGTGAATAAATCCCGCTATAATTGCAAATACTGCTCCCATAGATAAAACATAATGAAAATGAGCTACAACATAATATGTATCGTGTAAAATAATATCTACTGAAGAATTAGCTAATACAACTCCAGTTAAACCCCCTACAGTAAATAAAAATACAAATCCTAAAGCTCATAAAATTGCAGGTGAATAAGATAGTTGTGTTCCGTGAAGTGTTGCTAATCAACTAAAAATTTTAATTCCTGTTGGTACCGCAATAATTATTGTAGCAGATGTAAAATAAGCTCGTGTATCAACGTCTATTCCAACTGTGAATATATGATGAGCTCACACAATAAAACCTAATAATCCAATTGCTAATATAGCATAAATTATTCCTAACGAACCAAATGTTTCCTTTTTCCCCGATTCTTGACTAATAATATGAGAAATTATACCAAACCCAGGTAAAATTAAAATGTAAACTTCTGGGTGACCAAAAAATCAAAATAAATGTTGATATAAAATAGGATCTCCTCCTCCAGCAGGGTCAAAAAAAGATGTATTAAGATTTCGATCTGTTAATAGTATTGTAATAGCTCCCGCTAAAACAGGTAAAGACAATAATAATAATAATGCTGTAATTACTACAGATCACACAAATAAAGGTATTCGGTCTAAAGTAATTCCTGTAGATCGTATATTAATTACAGTTGTAATAAAATTTACTGCACCTAAAATTCTAGATACCCCTGCTAAATGTAAAGAGAAAATAGCTAAATCAACTGAAGCCCCACCATGAGCAATTCCTGCTGATAAAGGTGGGTAAACTGTTCAACCAGTTCCGGCCCCATTTTCAACTATTCTGCTTACTAATAATAAAGATAGGGCAGGAGGTAAAAGTCAAAAACTTATATTATTTATTCGAGGAAAAGCTATATCGGGAGCTCCTAATATTAAAGGCACTAATCAATTTCCAAATCCTCCAATTATAATTGGTATAACTATAAAAAAAATTATAATAAAAGCATGAGCTGTAACGATCACATTATAAATTTGATCATCTCCAATTAATGCTCCTGGGTGACCAAGTTCAGCTCGAATTAAAATTCTTAATGATGTCCCCACTATACCGGCTCACGCCCCAAAAATAAAATATAAAGTTCCAATATCTTTATGATTTGTAGAAAATAATCATTGTCGCGATTAAGTGGCTGAAATTAGGCGATAGATTGTAAATCTATTTATAAGAATTATTCTTCTTAATCAATAGATTTAATTTTAACTGTATTGGTCTTATAGTCAATAATGACATCAAACTGCAATTTTGAAGGAGTAAAATTTTACTAAGACCTATATAATATTTTATAAGTATAATTTATATTAAGGCTTAAAGGCATACCTATATTTACAGCTTTGAAGGCTATTAGTTTATTTAACTTAAAGCCTTAAAGTATAAAAAAAAATATTGAAATTAAAAATAACCCAAAAATTGAAAAAAATGAGCAAATTAAATATAAATTAATATTAAATTTGTTAAATTGTGAACTAATAATTCAGTTATTTTCAAAATAGTTTAATATAAAAGCTGCGTAGCAAATTCGCAAATAAAAAAATAATGTAATTAATGTTATTATTATTATTACTATTAATTGAGTATATTGGTTACAATTTGTTATTTGTTGAATAACGATTCATTTTGGTAAAAACCCTAAAAAGGGGGGTAATCCCCCTAAAGATAAAAAATTTATAAATAAAGTAAATTTTAAAATTTTTTTATTTATAAATCATGAAAAAAGTTGGTTTAAATGAAATAATTTAAAAATATTAAATATAAATCTTAAAATTAAAGATAAAAATGAATAAAATATGAAATAAATTATTCATACAGACTCTCTAATTCTAATAGCTCTTAATATTCAACCTAAATGATTAATAGAAGAAAAAGCTATTAATTTTCGTAAAGATGTTTGATTCAATCCTCCGATTGCTCCCACAATAACTGAAAGAATTACTCTAATTAATAATAAATTTTTTATATTTAAATAAGAAATTAATATTAATGGGGCAATTTTTTGTCAAGTTATTAATATTAATGCGTTTATTCAGGTTAAACCCTCTATTATATTAGGAAATCAAAAATGAAAAGGAGCAGCTCCACTTTTTAATAAAAGTGCTGATGTTATTATTATTGATGTAAAAGATTCACTAATTTCAGTATTAATATTATTATTTAATATTAATAAAATAATAGAAAATAATAATACAGTTGAAGCTAAGGCTTGGGTTAGAAAATATTTTAAAGATGCTTCTGTTGACGTTAAATTATTATTATCTCTTAATAGGGGAATAAAAGATAACAAATTAATTTCTAGTCCTATTCAAGCACCTAACCAAGAATTAGATGTGACTGTAATTAATGTTCCAATAATTATAATTATAATAAATAAAATTTTTGAAGAATTATTAAAAATTAAAAAGAAAAGGATTAAAACCTTTATAAATGGGGTATGAACCCAGTAGCTTTATTAGCTTATCTTTTTATATTTTAGTGTACGATGCACAAAAGTTTTTGAAACTTTTAGAAATAGTTTAATTCTATTAGGTATAAAGTCATTCTAAAAAAAACAATAAAACCAATTAATGAATGTAAATTATTACATAATTTACCCTATCAAGGTAATCCTTTTCATCAGGCAATTCATTAATAATACGAAATCCTCATTTTTTTTTTTTCATTGTTTATTATTTTTTTTAAAAAAAAATACAGTTTTAAAAAATAAATTTATTTAATTTAAATATCTAAATTTAGTAAAAAATTAAATATTATTGTAAAAATAAATAACATAATTTTTTTTTTCTATATAGATATATATTCAATGTAAATCTACAACAATATATAAAAATATAAATATATAATAATTTAATCAAATCGTTATATATTTATATAAATCCAAGAGATATTAAATAAAAATATATATATAAAATGTTTACATATTATGTCCATATTTTTGAATTGCGAAATTTTTTATAGGAATTGTTAACCATATAGTAATATATTAAATATTTATATATATATAGATTATCTATTAATCTTGTACTTAGTATACACTTTTTTTAAATATTTTTTTTATTATTCAATTTTCATTCCATTAATTTTTTAATTTAAAAAAATAAAAAAATTGAGGATTTTGAAAAATTAAAAAATTTCGATTAAATTTTAAGAATATTATATAGATATTTTAAATTTTTAAAATTATATGAATTAAAAAAATTAGTTTAAAATATTTAAAACTGTTAAGCTATTTGAGCTATTAATTATATAAATGATTTTATTATTTAACATTTATATAAAATTAAAAATAATTATTTAATTGTTATTTATTTGTATTTATTTTTAAATATATTTTGTAGAAAATTAAATAATAGAATTAAAAAATTAGTTTAATTAATTATATTTATAGGGGATATAGTTGACAGTATGTATAAATAATTTTATAGGTAAAATGTAACAAAATTGTTTAATTTTTATTTAATTTTATATTGGGGTATATTTTAAATAAAAATTATTAATGATTTTAAATTCATTTTTGAGGGTTAGGGAGGAATTTGATTAATTAGAATTATTAAATAAAAATAATTATTTAATAATTTAAAATATAAAAAAATATTATTTAATTCAAATTTTTAAAAAAAATTTATTTTTTAATTTTTAAAGTTTTATTTTGGCTTAAAAATTTATTATTAATTTGATTTATATGTAAATTTTTGTGTGAAATTATGTTTATTTTAAAAATAAACATAATAATTATAATCTCAGTAATTAATATTATTTATTAAAGAAATTTGGAAATAGCAATATTAAAGAGTATTGGCTAAATTGGTGCCAGCAGTCGCGGTTATACTAATAATGCAAATAATTTTTATACCCGTTACTCGTAGAGTAAAAAGGGTATACTAAAGTCGTGCAAATGTATGTAACATCCAGAAGGAAGCATCTCCGACCCCATAAAGTATATATATTCTTTATCAGCATCAACAGCCGAGTCGATATAGCCATGTCCGTCTGTCCGTCCGTCCGTCCGTCCGTCCATCCGTCTGTATGAACACCTAGATCTCAGAGACTAGAAGAGCTAGAGCAACCAAATTTTATACGTAAGCTAGTATTGTCTGTAGGCAGATCAAGTTTTTTTCAAATTTTGGCCACGCCCCCTCCCGCCCCCGCAATAAAAAATATTGAATAACTCCCACAATTTTTAAGATATCGAGCTCAGACTTTGCAGTGTAGTCTATGTGGCCAATATCTACAATCTCACAAATTTTCAAAAGGATCGGATAATAAATGGCCGAGTTAAAAAAATGTTGCATACTTATCCGAGCTGAGCTGAGTAACGGGTATTTCGAAGTCGGGCAGGGCCGACTTTAGCTTACGCTCTCGTTTTTAGTAAAAGTTAGATTAATTTTTAATAAAATAAAATATAATTTATTAAGTGAAATTTTAAATTATTATTATTTTATTTATAATAATAAAAGCTAAAAAAATTTTTATTAAAAACTTGGATTAGATACCCTATTATTTAAAATGTAATTAATTATTAAAGTAGTAGTAGTTATGTTCTTGAAAAGTAAAAAATTTGGCGGTATTTTAGTTTTTCCAGAGGAACTTGTTTTGTAATCGATAATCCACGATGGATCTTAGTTAAGTTTGTAATCAGTTTATATACCGTCGTTATCAGAATATTTTATAAGAATAATAATATTCAATAATTGTTATAAAAGTTTATATCAGATCAAGTTGTAGCTTATATTTAAGTATTTAATGAGTTACAATAAATTTATTTAAACGAATAAAATTATGAAAAAATTTTTGAAGGTGGATTTGGTAGTAAAATTATAAAGATTAATAATTTGATTTTAGCTCTAAAATATGTACACATCGCCCGTCGCTCTTATTATTAAGGTAAGATAAGTCGTAACATAGAAGATGTACTGGAAAGTGTATCTATAATGACAATTTAAAGCTTATTAAGTACAGCATTTCATTTACATTAAAAAGATTTTTGTGCAAATCAATATAAATTGATTAAATTTTATTTATTAATTAAATTTAAACCTGCAGTTTTTAGCCGGCTCGAGGTCATGTTAATGCTTTCGCATAACTTTAAACGGAGACACAAAGTTATGCGAAAGCATTAACATGACCTCGAGCCGGCTAAAAAACTGCAGGTTTACTCAGTAGAAAGGTCACAAAAACCAGTCACATTTAATTAAATTTATTTTGGTTTAATAAAGTTTTGAAAATAATTATATAAAATAAAGTTTTAGTAATGTTTGAAGAAAAAATAATTTTAATAACAGTTTAATAATATTGTAAAAGAAAATTGAAATAATTTGAAAAAAATATTATTTTAGAGGAAAATTTTAATTATTTACTTTGTGTATCAGTGTATTTATTAAATAAAAAATATTTATATATTTTTCTCGATTTTAAAAGAGTTAATATAATATAAAAGTTAGTGTAATAAAATTATTTTTAATATTATATTTGAAATGAAATCTTATTCGTTTTTAAAGGTATCTAGTTTTTCAAGAATTAAAGTTAATTTAGAAATTATAAATTTATTTAAAAGAATATTTTAATTAAATAATTTTAATGGGATAAGCTATAAAATAAATTTTTAAAAATAATAAATAAATTTAATAAATATATGCTTAGAATTAGCAATTATTTATAATTATGTTATAATTTATTTTATTAATATAATTATTTATTGAAATATTAATTTCAATTTTTAAAATTAAGTAATATTGATAAAATTAGTATATTTTTATGTTAAATTGATTTTAAATGAAAAGTTTAAGTTAAGAATTCCGCAAAAATAATGTTCGCCTGTTTAACAATATAAATAAATTTAAAGTCTGCCCACTGAAATTTCAAATGGCCACAGTATTCTAACTGTGCAAAGATAGCATAATCATTAGTCTTTTAATAGAAGGCTGGAATGAATGGTTGGACGAAATATTAACTGTTTCATTTTAATTTATAATAGTATTGTAAGCACCTCACTGCAATGCACTAGCTTTAAGTCCATCCCTATCAAGTAGTCTTAAGCACCCTAATAATAATAATGAACTTGTTCTTAAGGTATTATTCTAAGCGTCACTCGTTGGCGCGGCCGCCAAAAGACGTGCGTAAACTAGAACTTTAATTTAATCTGAAAATAATAACGCAATCCTCTGTGAAATATAATTATAAAAACCAGCAGATTACAAATCAGGTGTGGGGTTTGCTCAAAAGCTTGTTATTTCATGCAATACGCCGACTTACTGAAGCTAACGAAGCACGAGCTTCTGGAATTGTTGGCGGATCATGAAGTGCCCGTTGGAACCGAAGCCTCCATATACCAACTGCGTACGCTGGCCAAGGCTATCATGGCGGAGAGCAGTAACACTGTGTCAGCCGCAGGTGATAGAGAGATCGCAGAAGGAGAGTCGCCGTGTGTTGAAGACTCTGTTCAGGCGAGTGGTGCGCAGCGCGCTGCTGCGTCACAATAACTTTTGGAGCAGGACTTTGCAGTTAGTGTCTGGTGTCCAGTTGGATGACGATGACAGGATAGAATCAACTAATGAGGAAGAGGAGTTGGCTTCGATTACAAGCGAACTGGCCATATATACCGCCCGTACGAGCCTGGCAGAGGCGAAAATTAAAATGGCCGAGTTAGAGAAAAAGGCGGCAATTATGACTCAAGACACCCGTATCGATTTGAAAGATGTTGAGAGTACAGTTCCTACATTTTCTGGAGACGACCATTTGGCGGTTCATGTTTGGATGCGGGAGCTGGAGAGAGCAGCCGGTGCTTACGGACTGAGCGACGCCCAGCGTTGGTCATTGGGTAACTGTTTACTTCGAGGGTCTGATAAGGAGTACATGATGTACGAGAAAACGACTACCTGGAAAGAGTTAAGTCAGACCCTAGTTGAGGTGTTTGGAGCCCAAAAGTCCAACCATGAGATTATGAAGATGTTGCATCGCCGACCGATCGCCAAGGGAGAATCCCTGCTACAGTACTTTATTGTCATGCGACAAATAGCCCAACAGGGTGACCTTGAAGATTCGGATGTAATCAGATGCATCGTGGACGGCCTCGAAGACAACACCGGTCGTGCGGCCCCTCTGTACTACTGCATCTCAACTTGAGCCAGAAGATGATGCGATTCCAGTCCGTGCAGCCCGAAAGTACGCATGGACCAGCCATTCCCCGTGTGTCGGCAGCTGGGCCGACTACCACAGTTCGAGAGATGCTTTAACTACCGCCAGATGGGGCATTTGAGCATGCAGTGCCAGCGACCTAAGAGGCCAGAAGGAGGATGCTTTAACTGTTTCGAAGTGGGCCACCAATACAAGCAGTGTCAAAACCGTCGCCGTGAGTTCCAGCGAGGAAATGGAGCCGATAATTGATAAGTCGTTCATTCAAGTAGTAAGTTTAAGAATACCTGGCAAAGAGGGATGCACTGATATTAACGATATTTTCGCATTACTAGATACCGGAAGCCCAGTGAGCTTTGCGAATAAATCCTTGATTCCACATTTCAAAGAGTACGCTAAGTTAGAGAAAAGTCACTTTCGTGGCCTTAGCGGAAATCCAATATTGACATATGGACAAGTCAAATGCCCTATTTTGTTTCATCGAAAGTATTACGAAATTGAATTTTTTGTTATTCCCGATTCTATTTTGCCTACACCCTTGTTACTTGGAAGGGATGTTCTAAGAAAATTAAGTCTTAAGCTTGTTATGACTAAGAATACTGGAAAATGTAACCCACAAACTTTGAAATCAAACAATAATATCGTTTCGTTAGTGTACAACTCGTTTAGTGTATCTCTGTTTGCCAAGCTTCCTCGCTATGAGGACATTCCTAACCCCGAAAGTTTAATTGATATTGGTAATATGCAGTTTGTGAACTTGCATGCATCTACGGCTGAGGATGAGTTGCTTCAAGAATGGTTGACAGAATTGAAAACAGTTTGTGCCACGCTTTCGGATGAAGATATAGTGAATATTGGCAATTAGTTTGGCCTAGACAAGATGCGGGAGTGTCGAAAGATGATCAGGAACCAGTATATTGACAAATTCTCAGGGGATTACGGGTCCCCTAGATGTATGATGAGCATACAATTGACTGATTCTACCCCGTTTCATAGTGTACCTAGGAGATTATCGTATTGTGAGAGAGAGATTGTAACCAAAACGGTAAACGAACTATTAGCGAAAAGGGTAATTCGACGTTGTAATTCTCCGTATGCATCGCAGGTCGTACTAGTGGGGAAAAAGGACGGGACTAGCAGAATGTGCCAGGATTATCGGGGTCTAAATAAGAGAACCGTACGTGACAATTTTCCGTTACCACTTATCGAAGATTGTTTAGAATACCTTGAAGGGAGGATGGTGTTTTCGGTAATAGACTTGAAGAGTGGTTTCCATCATATAGGTGTGGAAGAGAATTCCGTTAAGTACACCGCATTTGTGACACCTGACGGACAGTTCGAGTATTTAAGAATGCCATTTGGACTTAAGAATGGTCCGGCTGTGTTTCAGCGGCTTATATCTACTGCTTTGGAGGATATGGTTAGAGGGGGACAACTGGTAGTATATATGGATGACGTTATTTTGGCCGCTCGCACTGTGGAGGAGCATATACATCTGCTAGGGAAGTATTTGGGTTGCCTTCTAGAGTACAACCTTGAGGTTAATTTTAAAAAGAGCACGTTTTTGCAAAAACGCATTGACTATTTGGGGTACGATGTTAGCATCCAAGGAGTTTTACCGAACGGTACGCACCTGCAGGCTATACGAGAATATCCGGAGCCGTTTAATAGCAAGTCGTTGCATTCATGCTTGGGATTATTTTCCTACTTCCGAAAGTTTGTGCCGAATTTCTCAAGAGTTGCAAGACCGTTAACGGAACTGCTGAAAAAAAGGAGGTCCAATTAATTTGCGCAGACTGGAAAGAGACGCGTTTATAGCCCTGAGAGAGGCCCTAGCCAGTCCGCCTGTTTTGTCCATATTCAATCCTATGAAACTGAGCTGCATACTGATGCTAGCTCTCACGGATTTGGAGCCGTGTTGATGCAGCGCCAGGCCGATGGGAAATTACACCCAGTATTCTTTTATTCGCGGAAAGCTACCGCTGCCGAATCAGGCTACCATAGTTTTGAACTTGAAACGTTAGCGATAATATATGCGCTACGTCGATTCCGTGTTTACCTCGAGCATAGACCATTTCTGGTTGTTACTGACTGCAATTCGTTGGTCAAAACCTTGAGTAAGAAATCGATACATCCCCGTATTGCCCGATGGTCCCTAGAGCTGGAAAGTTTCCCTTATTCGATCGCTCACCGGCCAGGCACAGTAGACAAACCGAGTTCTTAAATGAGATTATTGAAGAAACTGGTGATCCTTGTGTCACTCATCCCGAAACCACAAGCCCGTGTGAATCAGCTCAACCATGTGGTACCTTCAGACCATGTAGACCTGTTGGAGCGAGTGACCTTATTGATCCGTGTGATTCTTTTAGACCGTTTGATTACGGCATGCCCTGTGATTCCGTTAAACTCTGTGATCCCGTTAGACCTTTTAACTCCGCTAATCCGAGCGATTCCGTTAGACCGTTTGATTCTACCGAAATACCCGATTCCTTGGAGGTTCGTGATCCGGAAGATTTGACTGACGTATTGACCCGTAGTGAAGTAGCCAACAACAGTGTGATCGGAGTAGTTGGAGCGACACCGGAGGATATTGATTTGCTGTTGCAAACGGAGCAGATGCGAGATCAAGACGTGCGAAATTAGCGATCGAAATTGGGAGAAGGTGAAGTCCTTGATTTCGATATGATCGATGGTATGGTGTATCGAAAGAATACTGAGGTTAAAATGTGCCTGTACGCACCAGCCCAGATGCAAGATGAGCTGATTAGAAAGTTTCACGAAAAGTTAGGACATCTTGCCGCGGATAAGTGTCTTAATGAGCTTAAGAGAAAGTATTGGTTCTCGTCCATGAAGAATAAAATTGAGGCGTTCATTCGCAATTGTCTACCGTGTATATTACATTCCGTCCCGAAAACCATACATAACCGAACTCTACATAGTATACCGAAAAGGCCGATACCGTTCGACACAATTCATATAGATCATTTGGGCCCTTTGCCGAGTGTGAATTCTAAGCGAAAGCATCTGTTAGTAGTTATCGACGCATTCACTAAATTTGTGAAGTTGTATCCCGTTAATTCCACTAGTACTAAAGAAGTAAATTGTTCCTAAGAGAAGTATTTTGAACATTACAGTCGCCCGAGAAGAATAGTCTCTGATAGAGGCATTTGCTTCACCTCGTTTGAATTTGCCGATTTCCTTGAATCCCGAAACATTGAGCATATTAAAGTAGCGACGGCTGCGCCACAGGCCAATGGCCAGGTGGAACGTGTGAACCGGGTATTGACTCCTATGCTGGGAAAGCTATCGGAACCTTTAAGTCAAGCTGATTGGTATAAGTTGCTTAGCCGAGTAGAATTCGCCATTAATAATTCCGTGCAATGTAGCACTGGTGGAACCCCTTGTATGCTACTGTTCGGCTGTGACCAGCAAGGGCCCCTAGTTGACGAATTAACCAAGTATCTTGAGGATAAGTTTGGTCCAGAAAATTCCAGTAACCTTGAAGCTCTTAGACAAGAAGCCAGCGCGAATATTGAACTGTTGCAAAAACAGAATGAAGCTAGGTACGCCTTAAGACACAAGGCACCGTCTAGGTACGAGATTAATGACTTTGTCGCAATCCGAAATGTTGACGTAACTCCTGGTTCCTGTAAGAAGTTTGCACCCAAGTATCGCGGCCCGTACAAAATAAATAGAGTCCTTCCGAATGACCGATATGAAGTCACCGATATCGATGATTGTCAATTAACCCAGCTGCCATATAAAGGTATCCT